>RDPX01000121.1:1827414-1839077 GCA_003991215.1 Morbakka virulenta
GGAGTTAATCTTCTATCATGTTTAGTACGTTACGATGATATAGCTTTTCCGGTTTCAATAGAGACTATTCATAAAGAACTTATTTTCTGTGACGTAAAGACAAAAAAAGAAATGAGAAGATCATCGACAACAAAAAATGAGATGTTTCGATCTCAGATAAAACAAGCCCAAAAAAATAAAATATGTTTTGAGTATATCCTTGCAGATAATTGGTTTGGAGCAAAGAAGAACATGGAGTTTATAGAATATGAAATGAATAAGAAGTTTATTTTTGGAATTAAATCGAATCGTTTATTGGCCTTTTCGGAAGAAGATAAGAGAAAAAGAAAGTATCGAAATTTAAAGACACTAGAGCTCAAAGATGGTGAAAAAAGAAAGGTCTGGTTAAAAGACCTTTCTTTTCCTGTGAGCCTAATGAAGAAGGTCTTCAAAAACGAAGATGGGTCTACAGGGGAATTATATCTTGTTACTAATGACTTAGAAATTGATGCTGAAAAAGTCTATGAGATCTATCAAAAACGATGGAGAATAGAAGAGTATCACAAATCAATCAAACAAAATGCAAGTCTAGAGAAATCTCCCACAAAAGTTGTAAAAACACAGAAGACTCACATATTTGCATCTATTGTAGCCTATTGTAAATTGGAAATATTGAGAGTGAAAACAAGGTTAAATCATTTTTCATTGAAATACAAACTAATCGTTAGAGCAAATCAAATGGCATTTGAGGAACTGAGAAATTTACAGCAAATGACTTCTTTTGCGTAAGGTGAGTCAAGTTATCTGCGTATTAAATTTGGAAAAAGCGCAGCTTGCAATAGCCCCATTGTTGTCGATTAACTGTAATATTATTGAAAGATTTGATGCCGTTCGGACTCTGTCAATTCCCGCCATGTGCCTTCAGGAAGTTCACCGAGCTTGAGCCCTCCGATTCGAATGCGTGAGAGAGAAATCAAAGTCAGGCCGGCATTGTCAACAAGGTAACGGACTTCCCGTTTTTTTCCTTCTTTTACAATAATTTTGAGCGTGCCTCGCCGCACTTTCTTAACACTAACCGGTTTGATCCAGTGGTTTTCAATGAGTGTTCCCTTTGATATCTGCATTAAATGGGTGTCGCTGATCTCTTCCCGCGTTTTCACGAGGTATTCTTTCTTGATATTTGCTGATGGATGGATTACCTGTTGAGAAAAATGCCCATCGTTCGTGACGATTAAAAGACCTGTTGTATCACGATCGAGGCGACCGATCGTAAATAAACGTTTTGAAATAGAAGTAAAAAGATCGATGACTAGTTTCTTTCTTCCTAGTCTTTTATTTGAGCAAATAAATCCCTTTGGCTTATTGAGAATAAAATACAATTTTTTCTCTTCTGCTTGGACTATACGGTCTTCGACCCGAATTTCGTCACGTTCCCAATCGACAGGCGTTTGAGGAACACGGACGACTTGATCATTGACTTTGACCTTGCCGGAAAAAATCAACGCTTCCGAGACTCGCCGGGAGGCAATTCCGGCAGCGGCTAAGGCTTTGCTTAATCTTTTTTCTTCCATAAGACAATAAATTTTATAATTATTTGAGAATAATTACAATTAGTATTAATTATTCTAATTGACCTCTCTGGTGCTAGCAAGTAAATCCTTATTTGCGTATGATTAGAAAGATGAAAGGATTTCCAAAACTTGTGTTAATTCGCCACGGCCAATCCGAGTGGAATAAGCGTAACCTCTTTACCGGCTGGGTCGATATTCCCTTGAGTATTGAAGGGGTTGAAGAAGCCCTTAAAGCGGGCAAGCGTATCAGCCATATTCCCTTTGATGTTATCTTCACTTCCTCTCTTATGCGGGCGCAGATGACAGCGATGCTTGCTATGGGTGAACGTACTAGTGGCAAAACGCCTATAATTCTTCACCCGGATCAAGGGAAGCTCGAAGAGTGGTCTAAGAATTATAACCTCCAAGCGGGAAAAAATTGTATTCCTGTAATTTCGGCTTGGGAAATTAATGAACGGATGTATGGAGAGCTTCAAGGGTTTGATAAAGATGAAACTCGCAAAAAGTTTGGCCAGGAGCAAGTCGAGATCTGGCGTCGTAGTTACGATGTTGCTCCCCCTGGAGGAGAAAGCCTAGAGATGACCGCAAAGCGCGCGATTCCTTATTTCCGGGAGAAGATTATTCCCCATTTAGAAGAAGGAAAAAACATTCTCGTTTCTGCCCATGGAAACTCCCTTCGCTCGATAGTGATGGATCTCGATAAGTTATCAAAAGAAGAGGTCCTTCAACTTGAAATCCCGACAGGTGAACTTCTCTGCTATAGTTACATTGCAGACCACTTTGAAAAAGAAAATATCGATGATGTTCAAAATACCTTCCAAAACCGATGATCTATTTAGACAATAGTACGACTACCCGGCCTTCTTCTCACGTCATCAACCAGATGCAACCTTATTTCAAAAGGCATTGGCAGTGCCCGACTTCCCCTTATTTGAAAGGAAAAGAACCGTTTTCTTCGATGAATCGTAGTAAAGAGATAATTCGCTCGTTTGTTGGAGCTGATTTAAAAGACACTTTTATCTTAACATCAAGCGCGGCAGAAGGTATTAGCCAGGTGCTCGAAGGGGTTTATCTTGATCATATTGCGTACAGCGGGAAAAACCACATCTTGACGACGTCTCTAGAGGACGCTTCCATTTTAATGGGGATCCAAAAGTGGGAACCCCTTGGTTGTGTGACTAAAATAGCGCGGCTCAATGCCCAAGGTCAATTGACTAGAGACAGCTTAGAGCAGAGTCTTTCATCCCGCACTTCATTACTTACCCTATCCTGGGCGAACGGCTTCACAGGGGTGATTCATCCGATCTGGGAGATTGCTGAAATGTGTCGGGAAAAGGGGGTTCTTTTGCATGTCGATGGTAGCGATATTCTAGGGAAGCTTTACTTCCGTTATGCCGATATACCGATCAACTTTCTTACGTTTGACGGAGATCGAATCCATGGCCCAAAGGGGAGCGGAGGTTTATTCATCCGACATCCCCGGACCTTGAGCCCCCTCATTGTCGATGCTAATGGGAACCGGGGCGGTACACTTAACCTGCCCGCATTCATTGGCTTAGCTACGGCCTGCCAAGAAGCCGAAGAACATTTTGATCACCTTTGTATGGAAACCGCACGTTTGCGCAACCAGCTCGAGACAGGGATTATGAATGGATTATCAGATGTCCGAGTCCTTTTTCAAGAGGCTGAGCGCCTTCCTCACGTAACTTGTATGGTATTTCCTGGAGTTTCGAGCGAACTGCTTGCATTTCATTTAAGAGAACAAGAGATCTGTGTTGGCTTTGGTGGCGGCAGAAGTCAAAAATTGGAGTATCTCTTAGAAGCTGCTGGAGTTGACCCCTACTTTGCTAAATGCAGCTTAAGCTTTAGCCTGTCTCGGTACACAACAGAGGAAGAAGTGAGGCATGCAACGGGAGTAATTGTGGATATTGTCCAAAAATGCCGAACCTTCTCCCGAGAGGTAGTATCATGAAGCCATATCCTTGGGCAGCCTATAGCAACCTTCTCATCGAACGGATCCTAAACCCGCACTATGTCGGGGTTTTTAAGACAAATGCAGGAGCAAAACAAGAGATGCGTGTCGCTATTGGAGAGGAAGATTTGGCGCGCATCTACCTTGTCGTTGATGAAACTGACGGGATCATTGCCGATGCAAAATTTCAGGCTTTCGGGGAGAGCGCGCTCATTGGAGCGGCCGATGCACTTTGTGAAATGGTTATTCGAAAAAATTATGACCAAGCAAGTCGTATTACTGCAGATCTTCTCGATAAAAAACTCCGGGATTTTGATAATATCCCCGCCTTTCCGGAAGAGACATCGGGGGTTCTCAATCTTGTCTTAGCGGCACTAGAAAATGCCTGCAAAAAATGTCAAGATATTGTCATTGCCGACCCTTCTTATTCTCCTCCTGTCCCGGCTGATATGAAATACGATGGAGACTACCCTCCTTGGCATGCTCTCACGGAAGAAGAAAAACTAGCCCTCATTGAGCAAGTCATTACAAAAGAGATCCAACCATACATTGAACTCGATGCGGGAGGAATTGAAGTCCTTTCCTTTAATCATGATCGTGAAGTGATTATTGCCTATCAAGGCGCTTGTACGACATGTCCCTCAGCAACCGGGGCAACGTTGAATGCGATCCAACAAATCCTTAGAGCGAAAGTTCACCCCGAGCTGCTGGTGAAGCCCGACCTCTCATTCATCGGAGCTTAAGATGTGAGAGTATTGTTTTTGCCGCTCGCTGAGTTTGTTACTGTTTAGTTTGAAAGAGAAGAGGGCCCCTAGTAAGATATTCCTTAGGACCGTAAGGCGCCCTGCCCAGTCTTGAACGGCATTTTGGGTCAGGACGAGGTGCATATGCCAATGAGGAACGCTTTGGCCGGCTTCGATACCTGTTTTATGATAAATATAGAGTTTTTGGAGAGGGCGGCCTTCGTTTCTAAAATGCTTCTGCAAGTGCTCTACGACAAATTTCGATATTTCAAAGGCTTCTTGATGTTCTTCTAGAGTTAAATCTGTAAAACGTGAACGGTGCTGTTTGGGGATGACAAGGAAGTGCAGCTTTTCGCCTCCGAGTCCAATCGGAGCATAGTTATAGAGCACTTGAACACGGCTCCCACTTAGGACGAGTTGGGAATCGATCACGGCCCGATTACAGAATGCACAGGACAAACCGTTATCGACTTGAGAGGTTTCTTGGGCATCTTGTTTTTGGAGATTGCGGTAGGTGTCTAGAAAGGCTTCGGTGTGTTTAGTGAGTCCCCCGAATGTAAAACGCCAAAGGACAAGAAACTGTTGCCAAACCTTCCCGATCCATGATGATGTTGGATGATAAGGAATCGCTTGAAAAGAAAATCTCGCATGAGAGTTCTGCAGACTATCTTGTCCTAGGAGCATAAAACTGTCGGAAATGTTTTTCTTTTTCCAAAGCGCTACGATGCTTTTTAGAATAGAGTACATTTCATTAACACATTCTTTTTTTGCGGCGTCAATAAAATGGGTATGATCGAGGTCTTTGGGGCGAAGCTCTACACTTTCTTCAGTTAAAGCGCTTATAGGAACACAAAGCTCATTGTGATCGAATTGTGTGATAACTATCATAAAATCCTTCAGGTTGAATAATGAGAAAAAGTGTAGCAGAAAAAGTATTATATCAATTCCAAAAAAATAAAGTTGCAAATTGAGTTGAAACCCAAGTGGCTACCTATATTTGCTTTAGTGACAGAGACTTAGCCATCCTTTTTTATCTTTCTTCTTGCAAAAGAAACCCTTAACGCCTTCTACTGCGCTAACACATCTTTGCCAAGGCAGTTCACCTTGGCTCGACACTTAAGCTCTCACCTTACGCAAAAGAAGTCATTTGCTGTAAATTTCTCAGTTCCTCAAATGCCATTTGATTTGCTCTAACGATTAGTTTGTATTTCAATGAAAAATGATTTAACCTTGTTTTCACTCTCAATATTTCCAATTTACAATAGGCTACAATAGATGCAAATATGTGAGTCTTCTGTGTTTTTACAACTTTTGTGGGAGATTTCTCTAGACTTGCATTTTGTTTGATTGATTTGTGATACTCTTCTATTCTCCATCGTTTTTGATAGATCTCATAGACTTTTTCAGCATCAATTTCTAAGTCATTAGTAACAAGATATAATTCCCCTGTAGACCCATCTTCGTTTTTGAAGACCTTCTTCATTAGGCTCACAGGAAAAGAAAGGTCTTTTAACCAGACCTTTCTTTTTTCACCATCTTTGAGCTCTAGTGTCTTTAAATTTCGATACTTTCTTTTTCTCTTATCTTCTTCCGAAAAGGCCAATAAACGATTCGATTTAATTCCAAAAATAAACTTCTTATTCATTTCATATTCTATAAACTCCATGTTCTTCTTTGCTCCAAACCAATTATCTGCAAGGATATACTCAAAACATATTTTATTTTTTTGGGCTTGTTTTATCTGAGATCGAAACATCTCATTTTTTGTTGTCGATGATCTTCTCATTTCTTTTTTTGTCTTTACGTCACAGAAAATAAGTTCTTTATGAATAGTCTCTATTGAAACCGGAAAAGCTATATCATCGTAACGTACTAAACATGATAGAAGATTAACTCCTTTGATACATCTTCCTTTAGCATGAGAAAAATGCCAACAAATGATTTCATTCTCATCTGTGTAAGGTTTTTCTTCTATCGTATCGTCTATGATCAGGACTCCATTTTTTTCTTTTTCAAACTTTCGCACCTGAGGTTTTATGTATTTCCATAAGTCTTTTGATCCAAGATCGCTCTCTCTTAAAAATCTGCTAATTTTATCATGACTCACTTCTCCTTCTAATAACGCTTCAAGTCCTGTAGCAGTTGCGTATTTGTTTTGGCTGATGAGGTAATCTGTATAAATATCCAGCAATTGTTCTTGAGCCATTTTTTTCTCCTTAATCAGGAAAAAAATAGTGCTTTCAAAAAAATCTTTCAACTCAATTTTGCGTAAGGTGAGTTAAGCTTATATCTACGTCAATTCTATTTGCCTCTGCAGAGAAATTAGCGGTTCTCCGGGGTATTACTCGCCTTATGCACGGAGAGTGAGAGGAGCATTTTTTAAGTTGCTGATAATCAAAAGAATTCATTTATCCTCTGCTGGGTGTGCGTAAGGTGAGTTATTATGGGACTGCAGCGAGCTGCGCTTCTTCGAGATAAATACTTAGTTTTTTCAAAATTTGATCAACAGCTAATTTAGCATACTCTACTTTCTTCTAAAGAAGCATTGGCTAGGTTGGAAGGAGAAATTCAGACCATAAAATAGTAGATTGCAACAGTTCCTTTTTGCTAGTCTTATGGAAAACTTTAGGTGAGCCATGAAAAAGCTATTGTTATTATTTTTTGTCGTGATGTGCACTTTTATTCAAGCAGAGGAAAAGAAGAGGCCTGTGCGCGTTTATGTTGATGTTGTCGGTGATCTTTTTCATGCCGGTCATGTCGAATTTTTAAAAAAAGCAAAAGCTGAAGGTGATTACTTGATTGTAGGGATCCATGAAGATGCAGCGGTGATTGAATATAAAAGAAGACCCATTCTTAGTATGAAAGAGCGTAAAACTGTCATTGAATCTTGCCGCTATGTCGATGAAGTTATCATCAATACTCCAATTGGGATTACTAAGGAGTGGATCGAAAAATACAACATTGATCTTGTTATTCATGGCGATGACTTTACTGAAGAAAAGAAGGAAGAACAATATGGCGTTCCTATCAAAATGGGAATTTTCAAAACTGTTCCTTATACAAAAGGGATCTCAACAACCGAGTTAATCAAGCGTATCCGCTTTCGGAGCTTTGACTGATTAATTTGTCGTAAAGAACCGTTTACCGGGTGTGTGAAGTGAGTTGGTTTTTCAAAATTTGATCAACAGAAAGGGTGTAGATCGTAAAATGGTAGCTTGCAACAGTCCCGTAATACCACTTATCAAAAATAATTGGTGGCGCTTTATTTTGTGAAAAAGCCTTATAGAGTCTTGGATTGAGAGGAAATTATTTGGATGCTTCTGCTTCAAGTAAGGTCGCATCACTGAATTCAAATTCAAATTTGGCGGGCCCGCAGTAACTTATTGGTAAGTATTTCACTGTGACATCAATTCGGGTGTTTTTTGTGAATACCGTGTAACCCTTTTCATTCTTTTCAATGTTTATGAGTTCTTCGTCGCCAATGAGGCTTTTGAGTTTGGGATCGTTTTGGAGAGCCTTCTTTTCAATAGCAGTTTGTTCCCATGGAGGAAGCGCCGTGATGTTACACAAGTTTTTTTGTTGAGCCAGATTCGCCTTGACCATTCTCATAGTCTCTTTTGAGGTTCGTTGTGTTGGGATGGCAGCTTTTTCCTCTTGAAGAACTTTTGTCGTTTCTTGAATAGTTGCTAAGGAAAACTTTGAATCATTAATGATTTCGTCAGAAATTTTTTCAATAGACATGATAATCCTTTTGTTTTATTTATATTTTATAATTAAAATGGTTAATTATCAACTAAATAAATAATTTTGACTTTAATTAGATTATGAGAAAAAATAGCCTATTATTTTTTTGAGGGTAAGATGGACCATCCGGTTATTGATTTTCACTGTGACCTTTTGGCTTATTTAGCAGAAGACGAAACACATACTCCTTTAGACCCTGTATCTAATTGTGCGCTTCCTCAATTGAAAAAGGGGGGTGTTGCACTTCAAACTTTAGCGATATTTTCCGAGACTCGGAAAGGATCGGTAGATCAAGCTTCTAAACAGATTCTATGTTTTCAAGCTATGTTACGGGATTATCAAAATCAAGTGATCCTGTTTGCTTCAGAGCTTGGTAAGCAAAGTCAACCTCAAGTAATTTTAGCGCTTGAAAATGCTTCAAGTCTTCTTGAAGAAGATGAATCGCTTGAATTTTTTTTTCAAAGGTTGGATGCTTTGCTCGATCAATATCCTGTCTTGTATGTTAGCTTAACATGGAACTCGGAGAATCGTTTTGGTGGAGGTAGTGCTACTCAAATAGGGCTCAAGCGTGATGGCGAAGTAGTTCTTGAATATCTGGCAGGAAAAGGAGTTGCGGTTGACCTGAGCCATACTTGTGATTCCTTGGCTTATGATATTCTCAATACCTTGCATAGAAAGGGACTGAATGTGACACCCATTGCAAGTCACTCGAACTTTCGATTTATTATGGATGTTCCAAGAAATCTTCCCGATGAACTTGCAAAGGAAATTCTGATGCAGAATGGCGTGATAGGTATAAACTTTGTTCGTCATTTTATCGGTAATGCTGCAGAAGATTTTTTGAATCACTTTCGGCATGGCTTTGGTTTAGGGGGAGAAGATCAACTTTGTTTAGGCGGAGACTTTTTTGGTGGGATTCCAACGCCGGCAATAGATCACTTAAGGCCATTTTTTCAGGGGGCTTTTAATAATGCCTCTTGCTATCCACGGTTTTTTAGCTTACTTAAACAGGAGTTTTCAAGTGAGCAGGTGAAAAAGATTGCCTTCGGAAACGGATACCACTTTTTAAAACGACAAGCTCTAATATAAGAAATATGATAGCTAAAATTTTATGGATTGGACGAAAGGATTTAGAGTGTAAAATGGTAGCTTTCAACAGTCTCATAATAAAGACTCCGATGAATCGGTAAAGTTTTAAAAATTGACTATATATTCTTAACTCACCTTACGGACGGAGAGTTGATTTATACCAATTTCAAGAAATAAAGCCACAAATTCCTCTTGATCTTTATTTCGGAAAACCGGACTTTCGATCTTGCTAACCATCATGTGGTTAGCTACGCTTTCCAAGTACGGTTTTTCGTAAAAATCTTCAACTCAATTTGCAACCTTATTTTTTGGAATCGGTATTACTCATCCATTAAAAATTTCTTCACCAATTTTATCACCTGATCTCGTTTTTCGACATGGACCATATGGCCGACGTGGGGAAAAATATGGAGTTGAGTTGAGGGGATATTTTCGTGAAGAAATTTTGCACAATAAAGCGGGGTCGAGAGATCTTCTTCTCCTGCAACCAAGAGAAGTTCGGATTGGATTTGATGGAGCTGATTCCGAATATCAAACCTCTTAAGAGCGGAAAGCTGTCCTTGAAATCCTTGATGGTTAGGGTTATGTGTCATTTCTGAGACTTTACTTTGTATGAGCTCGGGTTGGGCTAAAAAGTCATTGCTGAAGAGCCAAGGTAGGGCAGCCTCGACAACTAGAGAAAGGGGTACTCCTGCTTGAATGAGTTTACCGATAGCCTCTGATTTTCGTAGCGAGGTTTGAGGTAGCTTAGAGAAAGGAGCAATCAAAACCGCTTTCTTGACCGTCTTAGGGTAAAGAAGAGATAACGTTTGAATAATTGCTGTCCCCATTGAAGAACCAACCATATGAGCTCTTTGAATATTTAATCGGTTGAGAAGAGCGGTAACATCTTCGGCTAGCATTTGTATGGTGTAAGGAGGAGAAGTGGATTCAGACTGTCCAGCTCCCCGATTATCAAAGATGATGGTTTGAAAATATTGAGAGAAGTGCTCTACATAGGGAAGCCAGCCCTGATGACTGCTAGAAAAGCCTGAAATAAAAAGAATGGGTTCCCCTTTTCCTTTTATCTCATAGTAAAGATTGATTCCGTTAACTTTTTCTGTAGGCATCAGCGACTTAGGAAGTTTTGCATAAGTTTGATAACTTCTTCTAATTTTTCAATATAGAGCATGTGTCCTACTTCAGGCAAGATCTGGATTTTAGAAAACTTAAGATGAGCTTTAACCGCTTGAGCAAAAGAGGGTGGGGTATACAGGTCTTCTTTACCTGCAATGATAAGCATTTCTGCATTAATTTGAGAGAGTTGATCGGTAAAGTTGCAATTCGCTAAGGCAGCAAGTTGTCCTACGAATCCCTCGGAAGAGCAAAAGGTGTCATTTAGCATGTCATGAATGGTGGATTCAATATTCTTAGAATCACTTAGAAAGGTATTACTGTAGATCCAAGGAAGAAGTGTTTCAAAAATCAAAGCAGGGTTGGCTCCATATCGGAAGAGTTTTCCCATCGAGCAGGTTTGCATGAGGGCAGTTTTTGGGAATCGGTTAAATGTTGCGACTAAGATCCCTTTATCGATTTTTTTGGGGTGGCGCAGTGCAAAGGCTTGAGTGATAATGCTTCCCATAGAAAAACCGGCAAAGTGTGCACAAGGGATTTTAAGTCCTTCCATAAGTGCGGTCATGTCATCGGATAATATTTCAATAGTATAAGGAGGAGGAGTTGTAGTTGTGCGTCCTGAACCACGATGATCGAAAACAATCACTTGAAAGTCTTTTGATAAAGTAGGAATGTATCTCCGAAAAATTCCTGTATTGCATGCAAAAGGGGAAACTAAAACAAGGGGGAATCCTTTCCCATGAATTTCATAATAGAAATGGATTCCATTTGTTTCTAGAGTGGGCATAATAAACTCCGGAAAATTAAGACAATAATTTAGAGATTGCCGAGGTTTCTTTCAACAAGAATTCAAATGCTCAAAAAATCTGATAGACAAAAAGATGAGGGGTGTGATAAACGAATTAGAAAGTGTAGAAAAAGTAGTTATACTTAAATATGCACAAACAAGCTTCCCCCTTCTTTTTCCAGACTGAAAAGTCTGGTCCCCGGCCGTTGTGTGAAAACATGACGGCCTTTTTTTGTAATAGTTTTAGAGATTTAACTTCTTTATGGGACTATTGCGAGCGACCGTTCTACGATCTAATACCTCGGAGTGCGACTAATTTCTCTGCAGAGGCAAATATAGCTAAACTGATTTAAAATAGTAATGATTTACCCGAATCTTTCAGCTGCCTTTTGGGTCCTTAAAATCTTCCCTTGTCTCATGGACAATGTTGTCGATTGTAAGAACCCAAAATCCAGCAAAAATCTTTCGCTTAAATCGTTACTATTTTGAATCAATTCAGCTATAGAATTGACGTAGATATAAGCTAAGCGTCAAGCCAAAGTGAATTGCCTTGGCGAAGACGTGTTAGCGCAGTAGATGCGTTAATTCTAGCAGCCTATGCGGCGCTAAGAGTTTCCTTTAATGCGTACTTCTCAGTCACGCCCAAGATAAAAAATAATACCTTT
>RDPX01000121.1:1898793-1928237 GCA_003991215.1 Morbakka virulenta
AAACCTCAGGTGCGAAAGTTTGAAAAAGAAAAAAATGGAGTCCTGATCATAGACGATACGATAGAAGAAAAACCTTACACAGATGAGAATGAAATCATTTGTTGGCATTTTTCTCATGCTAAAGGAAGATGTATCAAAGGAGTTAATCTTCTATCATGTTTAGTACGTTACGATGATATAGCTTTTCCGGTTTCAATAGAGACTATTCATAAAGAACTTATTTTCTGTGACGTAAAGACAAAAAAAGAAATGAGAAGATCATCGACAACAAAAAATGAGATGTTTCGATCTCAGATAAAACAAGCCCAAAAAAATAAAATATGTTTTGAGTATATCCTTGCAGATAATTGGTTTGGAGCAAAGAAGAACATGGAGTTTATAGAATATGAAATGAATAAGAAGTTTATTTTTGGAATTAAATCGAATCGTTTATTGGCCTTTTCGGAAGAAGATAAGAGAAAAAGAAAGTATCGAAATTTAAAGACACTAGAGCTCAAAGATGGTGAAAAAAGAAAGGTCTGGTTAAAAGACCTTTCTTTTCCTGTGAGCCTAATGAAGAAGGTCTTCAAAAACGAAGATGGGTCTACAGGGGAATTATATCTTGTTACTAATGACTTAGAAATTGATGCTGAAAAAGTCTATGAGATCTATCAAAAACGATGGAGAATAGAAGAGTATCACAAATCAATCAAACAAAATGCAAGTCTAGAGAAATCTCCCACAAAAGTTGTAAAAACACAGAAGACTCACATATTTGCATCTATTGTAGCCTATTGTAAATTGGAAATATTGAGAGTGAAAACAAGGTTAAATCATTTTTCATTGAAATACAAACTAATCGTTAGAGCAAATCAAATGGCATTTGAGGAACTGAGAAATTTACAGCAAATGACTTCTTTTGCGTAAGGTGAGAAAATAAGCGACTAGCGCTAAGATTTGACAAGCTGGCTCACACCTTCTTTTCATTCTTTGCTTTGTCTGCAATCAAGTCTCTTGGATTAATTTATTAACAGTGCCATACTTAGTTTTTTCGAAATTTGATGCGCAACTAACTGGACATACTCTGCCTAGAGTAGGTGAGTTATAAAAACATGCACTGTGAGTTGGCTGTAGTCCGTTCGGGGATAAAGAAGGATTCACAGGCGTCAAAGAAGGTATCTGGTGTGATAAATCTAGCTCCCTTCTTTTCTTGCAGGTAGATTGCATTGCCGCGTTCCCAAATAGGCATTCCTTTACAGAGCTTTGTCCCCTCGATTGTGCCGTGCTTCACTTCTGAGTGAATCCAGATTTGTCCTTGGGCAACAGACATGAGTTCCATCGAAGTGAGCCCTCCTGAGCGGGTGAAGGTGGCATCGCTACGGTAATAGAGAGGAGCGATGACTTCATCGTCTTGGAAGCACATGGGGATGATATTGAGGTTTGAGGGATAATCGGTTGTTTTTTGGATGAGATCATGCATCCGTTTTAGAAGAGTATTTTTATATTCAGAGTGATGATTACAAAAAACAAAGAGTAGATGATGCTCACGATTTCCAGCCCGAAGCATCATCTCGATATAACTTTTTACATAGTTAAGCGTTGCTTCTTCTGTTGGTTGACTACCAAGAAGAATTGTCGAGACTTTGTCATTGGACTCAATGTGAATCGCAATTTTATTTCGGTAGATTTCTGAATGAAGATTTCCTTTTTTGATCGTATTTGAAATCAGGAATTTTTCTTCGGGAGAGGTTACTTTGATTTGGATTTCCATCCTTTCGTTTGTTTGGCGCTCTTGATTTTCGTATTTTGCAAAACTAGGCCTTAGAGGGAAACCTTCATAACACACTTCATTTTCTGAGAGGCCGCAATTCTTCTTCCAAAATGCTTCAGAAGTTTGATTTTTATGAAGAAGGGGAGTCGTGCTGATTAGTTTGATAAAGTGATGGTCTTTTTGAGAAATGCCTTTAATTGGTTTGAAGAAATGGAGAACCTTATCAGTAGGCAATTCTGTAACGATTTTTTCGAGTTTTAGCTGTTTGTTTGTAATTTTGCGGGCCCACTTGATTGCACAAATAATTGCAGAGGTACCAATAGGTTGAGTATCGATAATTTGATCAACGTCATTATGAATAATTGTATAGAGGATCCGAAAAAAGATATGGGGATAGAACAAGACATCTGCTGCGGGGATATTTTTTGAAAGAAAGCTAAGAAGCGTGAGATTACCTTTCTTTTGGGAAAAATTCCAGAGAAAGGCAAAGCCTTTTCCAAAACGCTTCCCTAAACAGTCAATCATAATGTCTTTTTGAATAACGATGGTATTGGGGTCTTCAGTCAAAGCCTTAACTGCTTTTGCTCTTGCAGCTTGGATATGACCTCCTCCACCTGAAGAAGTGATTAGGAGTAGTTTCTTATAGTTGTTATCAGTTTTAGATGACATGACTCCTTCAAATCTCTATCCAACCAAACCTAAGCTTCACATAATAAGTTGTCTAATAATTATGGTTAGGCTTTGCCTTTCACTAAATCCGGATCGTAGAAAACTCACTAAATAAATGGAATAGTTTTTTTCGAGACATTCCTTAATTTTTCATAGATAAGAGAAATTCAGCATTTGAATTCGTTTTTTTCAATCTCCCAAGCAAGAGGTTCATCGCATCGAGTGGTGTAAGATCAGCAAGAATCTGTCTAAGAAGGAAGATCTTTTCGAGTTCTTCAGGATGATAGAGTAGCTCTTCTTTTCGAGTTCCACTCTTGACAACGTCAATCGCAGGGAAAACACGGCGATCGGCTAAACGGCGATCTAGCACGAGTTCCATATTTCCGGTTCCTTTAAACTCCTCATAGATTACCTCATCCATACGCGATCCTGTCTCGATTAGTGCAGTTGCGATGATTGTGAGAGATCCCCCATGCTCAACGTTTCGTGCAGCGCCAAAGAACCGTTTGGGCTTATGGAGAGAATGAGCGTCTACACCGCCGGTGAGAATCTTTCCGGAATGAGGTTGAACGGTATTATAAGCACGCGCAAGACGGGTAATTGAATCAAGAAGAATAACAACATCATGGCCATATTCGACAAGACAGCGCGCCTTTTCGATGATCATCTCAGCAACTTGAATGTGGCGTTCAGGGGGTTCATCGAAAGTCGAAGAAACCACTTCTCCTTTAACCATCCGTTGCATATCGGTTACTTCTTCTGGACGTTCATCGATAAGCAAAACAATCAGAATGGCTTCAGGGTGGTTTTTTGCGATTGAGTTCGCAATGTTTTGCATGAGAATCGTTTTCCCTGTCTTTGGCGGGGCGACAATCAGCGCTCTTTGACCTTTTCCAATTGGAGCACTAAGGTCTAAGATACGCATCGACATTTTTTCTTTTTCGGTTTCCATCACGATCCTTTCGGCAGGATAAAGAGGCGTTAAGTTAGCAAAAAAGATCCGTTCTTTTGATTTTTCGGGTGCTTTATTATTGATCCGATCAACTTTAAGAAGGGCAAAGTATTTTTCTTTTTCTTTCGGTGAACGGATGGTGCCGTAAACAGTGTCTCCTTTTTTCAAGTCAAAGCGACGAATCTGTGCAGGAGAAACATAAATATCTTCTGCCGAAGGCAGATAGTTGTAGTTAGGGGAACGTAAGAAGCCAAAGCCGTCAGGTAGAATTTCAAGAACACCTTCCCCAACGAGAACTTCATCATGTTGAGCGGATTTGTGTTTAACAACCTCAAAGACAACTTGCGACTTTGTCAAAGAACTGAGATTTTCTAAACCAAGATTTGTCGCATATTGAATGAGTTCATCGATATTCATCCGTTGAAGGTCAGCAATTTTTATGATTGTCATCTCTTTTTTTTGCTTGGGCTTATTTTGTAGGGGTTTTTCGGTACGGGGTGGGGGAGGGTTACCTTTTTTTACCGTATCTTGTGTCATATTATCTTCCTGATTCATGAAAAATCATTCTCCTAAGTTTGTCATTCAGGTTAGAAAAGCTAGGAGTTTTTCTACTTCCTGCTCTAACTCTTCTAGGGTCCCATTGTTGATAAGGGTAAAATTTGCCGATTTGGCCTTTTTAGTTGGATTCCATTGTCTTTTCATTCTTCTGTTGTAATCTTCTTCTGTAAAGCCTTCTTGGACAAAGCGTTTTTTTGCTAATGTCTCTTCGCAGAGCACAGCAACAATTAGATCAAATTCACTACTCCTCCCACTTTCCTGAATAAGAGGAATTTCTGCTACAAAAGCGATAAATTTGAGTTTACTTTGTGCCCTTTTATACTCTTTGTTAATCTCCTTAAATAAAAGGGGATGAAGTATTGCTTCTAAAGCTTTAAGCTTTTCTCGATCCTTGAAAACCTGCTTAGCGACTTTTTTTCGATCGATGATTCCATCAACTAAGACATTCGAACCAAGGAGATTGACGATTTTCTGGATGCAGGTACTGTTTCGAGATATTAGCCGATGCACTATGTCATCGGAATTGATGTGGTAGGCTCCATGCTTTTTAAGAATCTGACATACGGTTGACTTCCCCGAAGAAATGCCGCCTGTTACTGCAATTTTCTTTAAGACTAACATTCTCCCCAATTTTTGCCAATTGCTATGTTAACTGTTAAAGGAACCTTGATTTCGATAATGCTTTCCATGATATCGATCACGATTTTTTTGACAAGTTCCACGTTTTTATCCGGGAGCTCAAAGATGAGTTCATCGTGAACTTGAAGGATCATATGGCCAAGTTCTTCTTCTTTAAGAGCGTAGTGAATTTGGATCATAGCTTGTTTAATGATATCGGCTTGACTTCCTTGAAGGGGAGTGTTTACGGCGAGTCGCTCTGCTGCTGCGCGGATCATACCATTGGGGCTATTAATTTCCGGGATAGGGCGTTGCCTTCCTGTCATGGTTACTGCAATTCCCGAGTCTCTGGCTTGGTTTTTACAGGTTTCGAGAAAAGTTTTAACCTCAGGATATTTTCTGAAGTACTTCTTAATGAAACTAGCAGCTTCTTTGACCTCTATCCCTAAAATTTGCGAGAGACCAAATGCCTGTTGTCCGTAGATAATTCCAAAGTTAACAGCCTTGGCTTGAGATCTCATAGTTGAAGACACGTCTTCAAGCGGGACATCAAATATCTTGGCAGCGGTCGAGGCATGGATATCCTCGTTATTCTCAAAGGCTGCGACTAAGGTGGGGTCTTTGCTTAAATGAGCAAGTAGGCGTAGTTCTATTTGCGAATAGTCCGCTGCTAGGTATGACCAATCAGAGCTATTGGGCTTAAAGGCCTTGCGGATTTTTTTCCCTTCTTTTGTCCGAATCGGGATGTTTTGTAGGTTGGGGTTTTGGCAAGACAGGCGACCTGTAGCGGTAACGGATTGCATGAAAGAGCAGTGGATCCGGTGGGTTTCTAGGTTAATCTGATGAGGCAGGGTATCGATATAAGTAGAGCGTAATTTTTCAAAAGTACGAAACTCCAAAACTTTCCTCGCAATGGGGTAGTCCTTCTTTAAACTTTCTAAAATGTCAGCCCGTGTACTTTTCTTTTTTTCATTGGTTTTAATTTCTAACTTTTCAAATAGTATGTATGCGAGTTGCTTTGGCGATTTGATGTTGAATTCTTCACCTGCAAATGCATAGATCTCTTTTTTAATTTCTTCAAGAAGAATTGCTATTTCTCCTGACATTTTATGAAGTTGCTCTTTATCGACATATATTCCAAAACGTTCCATGTCTACCAGAACCGGAATCAATGGAAGTTCGATTTCATAAAGGACCTTTCCTAAATGGCGTTTTTCAATTTCCTTTTCAAAAAGTTCTTTAAGTCGAGAAGTGTAGTCAACATCTTCACAACAGTATTTACCCACGTCTTCGATTTGTATATCGAGCATAGACTTTTGGTTTTTCCCCGCTCCGATTAGATCTTTTATCGATTTTTTTACTTTACCAAATTTTTCAAGAGAAAGCTGGTCAAGACTGTGGCGATTATTTTGGGGATTTAATAAATATGATGCGAGCATGGTATCAAAGCCGATATTAGCAATATCGATTCTATGGTTTTTGAGAACGTGGATATCGTACTTGAGGTTATGCCCATAAAAGGCAATCTTAGGGTTTGCAAGGAGAGGTTTGATGGCTTCCAATACTCGATCAAGGCCTAGCTCTCCATTAGTGGGTATATACCAAGCTGTTTTGGGCGTAGTTCCTAACCCAATTCCAACGAGCTTAGCTTCCATCGGATGTAAGGCAGTCGTCTCGGTATCGATACAGAGACTTGTTTTTCCTTGCAACATCTGGATTAATGCACTTAGTGCACTCTCATCATCTACGATTTCGTAAGTTGTTATTTCTTCTTCCGCTCGTGGGATATTGCCTTCGTGTCCCAGTTCTTTAAGTAATGTAGAAAAATTCATGTCGCGGTAAAGTTCATTGAGTTTAGGGATATTCGGGGGCTTGAAAGAGAAGAAGCTATTTTTCTTTGGAAAAGGAATATCCAGAATAAGTCTTGCTAATTGTTGACTGATTAACGCAGCTTCTTTATGTTCACGGATTTTATGGGCGCGTTTTTGATTTTTCATCTCATTGAGATTTCTTAATAGGTTTTCTAGTGTTCCGTATTCTTTTAGGAGAGAAGAAGCGGCTTTCGGTCCAAATCCAGGGATTCCAGGAATATTATCGGCTTTATCTCCCATGATGGCTAGGTAGTCCACAATCTGCTCAGGTTTTACCCCGTAGATTTCTTCAACTTTTTGGCGGTCAATAAGGAGGTTGTCTTTATGGGCATTGATCATGAAAATACGATCAGAGATGAGCTGGCAGAAGTCCTTATCGCTTGAGCAAATATAGACTTCGCTATTCTGTTTTTCGGCCCACTTAGCGATACCTCCTATTATATCATCTGCTTCAACGCCTGGTTCTGAGATATAGGGAATCCCTGCGTATCTGCAGTAATCTAATGCAAGCTTTAGCTGGGGAAGCAGGTCGTCTGGCATGCTTGTGCGATGGGCTTTGTAGTGCTCATAGATTTCTATACGGACTTGTTTATTATCGGGCCCATCAAAGACAGCTACCAGATTGTCTGGAGCAAAGTCTTTGATAATCTTTTGAACTGAGCGGATGAATCCATAAAGAGCATTAGTCGACTCTCCTCTTTTATTTGTCATCTGTCCAATGGCATAGTATGAACGAAAGAGAAAAGAAACCGCATCTAAGATATACAACTTTTTCATGTCATAGATTTATTCACTAGACATCATCTGAAGGGTTGGTGAGTAAAGATAAAGGGGGCGGTTCATGAGCTCGGATTGTATTTCCGGAAAGAATGGAAATTCATGGCGAATTTTTCCTGAAAGTATAGGAGATTTTCCTTCGATAAGATGTGATAGTACAGGATGAACTACTTTAAGCTCAATGATTTGATAGGGCTTTTTGTCTTCAATGCCTGCTTTTTTTACGAGCTCTACTAAAGATTTATTGTAGGTACTATTACTCTCATCGATGTAACCAAGCTGCTCTGCTTTTGGAGGAGCGAAAACTTGAGCTCCGTAGTCATTGATTAGCTTATTTTTATCAATACGGGAGCGGGATTGTACCACCAAGTTGACAAAGGTACTATAGTCATAGGACATGATGTCTTGAAGAGATTGATCTTCTCCTGGTTTCCAAGGACGATATGGACTGAGCATATCTTTGTCTTTTCCGCGAGTTAGAGTGAGTTGAGAAACGCCATATTTTTCCATAAATCCAGAAACATTAAAATTGGGTCCCATCATAACACCGACTGATCCAATCATACCAACAGGACTGGAAAAAATTTTATCTGCTGCGCAGGCAATCATCATGCCGCCGGATGCACAAAGCCCATCGACATAGGCATAGACTGGAATATTGTATTTGGCTTTATACTCTTGAAGCATTGTGTAAATTGCATGGGAGTCATCAGCTGTGCCTCCTGGACTGTTGATATGAAGGTAAATCCCTTTGACGCGGTCATGTTTGAGTGCACCTTCTCGAGAGTCGAGAAGTTGGGTTGCGACAGTTTTGGCATTGAAATCTCTTGCGCCGATCACACCATGGACATTGATGCGCAAGATAACGGGAGTGGACTCTGGAAGCAGGTCGCGATTTCCAGCTGCATCCGCCGCAACGATCATCGTTGTTTTGTCTTCAAATTGAGTTGGTCTTGAGATAAACATAAAGAGAAAGGCGAGTATAAAGAGGCCGACCATGATACCGATCATTGCTGATAAAGAATTACAAAAGCTTCGCAGCGCTGAGACAAAAATCGATTCGCGAGAAATATCCATAATAAACCCTTAGATCTCTTAAGTTAAATTTTTATTGATCTTATTCGAATAGGCTATTTCACATCAACTAGTGATTTGAAGAGGGTTTTTGATTATCAGATCTAACTGACACGATCTGGTTTTAGGACTGAAGGGGCAACCTTTTGCTTTTCTTGAAGAGCGACTTCACGATCCACAATAGAAGTGATACAACTATCTGACCACACATTAAGAGAGGTTTCTAACATGTCAAATAGAGAATAGAGGGGAAGGATGATTCCCATGGTTTTGATAGGAACGCCCATACCTACAAGACACGCTGAGGTGAGGAAAAAACAGCCCATCGGAACACCTGCATTGCCAATGGCAGCTAAAGTTGAAATGAATATCCAAGGAATCATTTGCCCTAAGGTAAAAGTCATTCCCTGACTCGTACAGACAAACAGAACGGTGATCAGTATGAAAGCAGCGCAGCCGTTCATGTTGATCACTGAGCAAAGAGGGAGGCTAAAGCGCGATGTTTTTTCTGACATATTTAAGCGATTTTGCGCACACTCAATTGTGAGAGGAAGGGTTCCATTTGATGATTTAGAAAAGAATGCCATGATGAGAGCCGGCATCATCCCTTTAGCAATTTTAATTGGGGATTGGCTTTTAATTTTGAGTATCAGAGGTAAAACAATCATACCTTGAATCAGGTTAGCCCCTACGACGCAGAGGGCATAAAATGCAAGCTGATTGAGTTGCATTCTTTGGTCGCGGATACTTTCGACAAAGTGCACTGTAAAGGCGAAAATAGCAAGTGGCATCAAAAAAATAAGCGCTGAGGCAATTTTTAAGAGAGCTTCAAAGAGTCCTTGAAAGAAAGTTTTAACTATACGGCTTTTTTCCTCTGGCATCTTAAGAATGGCGATACTAAGTGTTGTGGCAATGAATGCCATTGCTAAAACATTATTTTCGAGAAAGGGTTGTACCAAGTTTTCAGGGATGATCTTTTTCAGGAAAGAAATATAACTTGATTGAGCGGGCAAGTCTTTGAGTTGAGTTGTTACTGCGCCTGCATTGGCAGGTTCGATGAAAATAAAGAAAAGAAGGCCGATTGCAGCTGAGATGAGAGTGGTTAAAAGAGTATATTTGAGAATTTTTGCGAGAAGAAATCTAGCCTCGTCCAGGGTCTTCATCTCCGTTAGTGTAGAGACGATCGCGAGGAAAATCATGGGGAGGCTAATCAACTTAAGCATATTTAAAAACAGCTCCATGATTACATGTGCGGCATCAGAAATGAAGGGCAAAGACAGAAAACCACCGGTTCCCCCTAAAATCAATGCCAGGAGAATACTAAGATTGTAAGTTGTATTTTTATTCATGTTGAATGAGTTTAGCATGAAACCAAATCCTTTTACAAGAAAAGCGAGGAATTTTTTTTGGATAAAGGTTGGGCAGAATATAATAGCTTCGAAATCGGGGAACCCCTAAGTGGATTGTTGCGAGCTGTGTTTTTTCAAAAAGTTAAGCATTTATCTCGAAAAAGCGCAATTAGAGAGCAGTCCCTTTATGGGAATCTCTATCAATCGTGAGCTAGAATGTAAGTTAAATATTGTAGCATAGGCGTAGAACTATTTTTGAAGAGCTTTGGCAGCTGCCATCCTCTTAGACGCATAGACCAGTTCGAAAAAAGCTAAGATTCCAAAAAGAATGAATGAAAAGTAGAGAGGATTAGGAAAGGGGATATTTAGAGTGACAACTAATAAAACAATAAATTGTGAAGCAGTTGTAACTTTTCCCCATCGAATGGATTTGAAATGGAGTGTTTCCCAAGTTCTTGCTAGGGCCAGATACATCATAAAGAGAAGTAGGAAAAAATCTCGCGATAGCATCATGGCAACTTGCCATCCACTCATATGTCCTTCGTAGAGCAAAACTCCTAGAGTCACATAAACAAAAAACTTATCCATAATGGGATCGAGAATTGCTCCAAAGCGCGAAGTTTTGCGATAACGACGGGCGAGGTAACCATCGACACAATCCGATAGCATTGCGAGAAGAATTACAACTGTACGGAGTGTTGTATTTTCAATAATAAAAAGGAGCGCCAGAGGAGCTCTTAGAAAAGAAAATCCATTAGGAGGGTTCAACATATCTCTATCTAAACTAACTCATACTTATCCAACTTTTTTATGAACGCTCTCCGGGGTTTTATGCAAGCCTTTTGAGGTAAAAAAATCAATTTGCTAATTTTTTTTGTACTTTTTATACCAAATAAGCCCAATTACCGTCACACCGAAAGCCAAAAAGATGAAGAGATTGATAATTTTAATCCGCTGGAGAAGAATTTGATAGTTTAAGCCTAAGCTGTAAAAAGCATAAAAGCATATGCTTGTCCATGCGAAGCAGGCGATAGCGTCACGTAGAATAAACTTTCCAAAGTGGGTTTTGCTCATCCCTGTTGTCATGAAGAGGCAGTTGCGCACTCCAAAAGGGATAAACCGACCCACGAGAAGGGTTAAAAAACCATATTTGTCATAGAAGGTACTTACTTTCTTTAGGCGATTATGGCAGAGAATTTTAGAAAACCAACGGACATTCAGGAGTTTGATTCCCCATTTCCTTCCAACCCAGTAGGCAATCCACGCTGAAAAATAACAGCCAAAAAGGACACTAAAGTAAAGAGCAAAGGTATATTCGGGAATCGTCGTTGCGGCAAGAAACGCGCTTAAGACTATAATCACATCAATACTAATGGGAATATTAAGTCCAGCGAGCAAGATGAAGGCAAACGTTATCCATGGAGCATATCCACTATGGGTAATAATAAATTCAACTAGTTGATGCATAAGATAGCATTATCGCACAGCACTCAAATAATCTGAAAATAAAAATAATTAGTTACTTTTAAAGATTTTTTTTGGCAATCAACTTTCCAATTGAAAGGGGAGGAGTGACTGCAGGAGAGGGTGAGTTCTCTAATTGTGCGCAAGAGATTCTCTCATTTAAAAAAAATAACAGGAACTTTCCGGTGTTCTCTCTGAGTTTTTTTGAGGAAGCTATTTTTCCCTCGCCTCAACATGAACTTCAAAAAAATGAGCGAACAATGTTGCGAACGGCTTCTTATAGCTAAACTGATTTAAAATAGTAATGATTTACCCGAATCTTTCAGCTGCCTTTTGGGTCCTTAAAATCTTCCCTTGTCTCATGGACAATGTTGTCGATTGTAAGAACCCAAGATCCAGCAAAAATCTTTCGCTTAAATCGTTACTATTTTGAATCAATTCAGCTATAGTTCCAACAGATCCTCGTTTTACTCACTTCTCCATATTGAAATACTTTTTCCTCAATCAGCAAAGGGAAAAATAAGGGGCACTCAGAGGTAAAAATGATTTGTTGATTGTTGTGGAATTTTTTTCTATAGGAGCGCTACACTTGATTCCTAATGGGGCTGTTGCGATTTTTCAAGACAAATGCTTAGTTTTTCCGAATGAAATTTGGGTAAAAGAAAGGGTTTATTTTGTAAAATGATAGCTCGCAATAATCTCCTAATGTATTTGTGAGAAATCAGTGAAATCAATCATTATATTGATGTTTTTTCTTCCTGTTGCTGTTTTTGGTTTTTGTCGAATGAATGTCATTCAAAAAGGAGAAAACGAAGACTGCTATTTGGCTTGGCTCAAGGATTCTCAAGGACACTTGTTTGTTTTAAAGCAGATTAAAGATCCTGATCCTTCTGAACAGTTTTTATTGGTGGTTGATGCAGCTGCTAATCAGATTGGAAGTAAGCTTGATCTTCCTGTTAATCAGGTTGTTATGATCCCTGCAGGAGAGCCATTCCCTGGGAAAAGGATGAGGAATTATCCCGCCACCCTTCACTCTCTAGTTCCAGGAAAATCAACGGAAGAAAGACCTCCTTGGAAGGGTTTTACGATTCATCAGCGGAATCGACCGCTTGGATCTTGGATGGAAAAAAAATGGGGCCCGCTTCCACAAAACCAAAAAGGATTAACTTCTGAAGTGATTGGTCATCTTTTAGCTCGTACTGATCTTCAAAAGATAGCTGCTTTAGATACTTTCGTCGGGAATAGCGACCGTAGCTGCCCGAATGTTTTTTATTCAGTTGAAAATGATCAATTTTATGGCATAGATATGGCTGCGTCTTTTGGGTCACCGCTAGCTCACATTGCATGCGATCAATTAGCGAGAAATTCTTTAGAGAGTTCTCTAAAATCTATGCTGAGAGTTTATAGAGAGACTTTAGAACAACTCTATGAGAAAGTGCCCCCGGAAGAGGTTGCGGGATTACTTGACTTCTTAGCAAGTGAAGCGGGATTTAACCATCAAGTTTACTTAAAAGATATTGGAGTTGAACAGAGGTCCCGTTTTCATAAGAGCGTGTTTCAAGCTAATTATCAGCTTATTCCGAAGCTTCTTAAGCTGTTAGAAGAGTAGTAATGAAAAATTCTCCTGTCTAATGTCCATGCATAAGGTGGGTTATTTATTGAACTGTAACGCGACTGCTTGTTGCCTTCTCTGAAATAGAAGCGGGTTTATCGACGTCAATTTCAAGTTTTTCGTCATGGGCCGTGAGCCTACTAAATTGGCGTCCAAGTGCTTGAGCTGTTACGATCCAACCCGCAATAGCAAGAAGGAGGAAACCCCCAACAAAAGGTGTGCTGAGAGCAACTGTTCCAAAGGTCATCAGCAGGCCTTGATAGATGATCGAACCCCCAGATTTTCCAAGACGTGACCCAACACCATCGATTGCTGCTTTTCCTTTAAGCTTAGATTCTGTGCTTAGCGGGATAAAAGAGATTTCTTTGGTTGCATCGAATAAGGTGTACTTGCAGGCGCGGGACAACACATTTTGAATGCTTCCAAAGAGAGCACCTAAGGCTAATGGAGTGAGGCCTAATCCGGTTGCCCATCCCATTAAAGTTGGATTATCTTTGAAAAGAATAAAGCTAAAGAAAAAGATCCCTGTAACAAGGATCATAATAGGGGTAACAAGAGCACTAAAGGTCCATCCTAAACGCCTAATGAGATTACTACAGAGGAATAGGTTGATAAATGTTGAGACCCACCCAATGGCAATCAAGACTTTACCCATATAAGCATTAAATTCATTGGGATTAGGATAAAGAGTTTTAATTTGGTCTTTCCAAATAATCTCAATCATATTAATAGCAATATTAAAAGCTACCACAAGGATAGCAATGTAGATGAGATATTTGGATTTTGCTAAATAGGAAAAATTTTTCCGTATTCCCATTACTTTTTTTTGATTACTTTGATCTTTTTTAATTTGCTTCATACTAGGATCTTTATTGATCATATTGCGGTAGTACCATCTAAAAATTCCCATGGTTACTAGACCTGCTAAAATGACAACAGAGGTTACAAGTCCAAGAGATTGTCCCCAACGATCAGGGCCAAAATATGAGGAAAGGTCTAGGGCATTTGTAGAAAGCATAATCGTGATTTGCCCTGAAAAAATAGCTGCAATATTGGCTCCGATTCCTAAGATGCCATAATAGCGCTTGGCATCTCGAACAGAGGTGATTTCATTAGTGAACCCCCAAAAAAGGACGGACATAACGGCGGTTCCCCAAAGTTCAGACATCACATAAAACAATGTGTATGACCAGTTTCGAAAGATAGAAATTAAGCCCTGAAATCCCTGAGGCAAGAAAGATTGAAGCCTGTCCGCAGTTACATGGGGGTGAATAATATCTCGCATTGGGTAGAGAACAAGGGTAAAAAGAGCAAAGAAAGAAAGAAAACCCCCAATCATAATATAGAAAAGTTTTTCTTGAGAGAAACGGTTGAAAAGACGAGTAAAAAGATAGGTGATTAAAAAAGCCATTGGCAGGATGACCCAAACTTTAATGAATGGAATTGCTTCTGCTCCAGATCCGGGAGCAGTAATGACAAGAGAATCTTTTGCTGCTTTTAGAATGCTATAGTTCAGGCAAATAAGCGCGTATATGATGAGAAGCGGCAGGAATTTTTTAACCTCATTTCGGTGAATGGGCCATAGGAAGGAGCGTAAACGGCTAAACTCTCCGTTAGTCCGAGATAACATAGTTTCTCACATGCCTAGGGAGTTCGAAAAATTTACTTAAGTTAAGTTTGTTTGATCTTTGATGGTATGCGAGAGTATAAGATGGTTGTTTAGGGTGGTTTCCGGATTGGCAAGGAGTTAGCTGCTCAGGTTGCACAACGCTCCTCGTTTGCAAAATTGGTTTAACACTAGCAAAGCCCGCCTTTCACACAAATGTTTTGACTGTTTTACCTCGCATTATAACAGCTTCACCTTATTTTACAAATAAGGAAAAAGCAGCGGAGCATTGAGACAGACTTAGGGCACATTGAGTAATTTAATTCAGTTACTCACCTTACGCAAAATTGAGTTGAAAGATTTTTTTGAAAGCACTATTTTTTTCCTGATTAAGGAGAAAAAAATGGCTCAAGAACAATTGCTGGATATTTATACAGATTACCTCATCAGCCAAAACAAATACGCAACTGCTACAGGACTTGAAGCGTTATTAGAAGGAGAAGTGAGTCATGATAAAATTAGCAGATTTTTAAGAGAGAGCGATCTTGGATCAAAAGACTTATGGAAATACATAAAACCTCAGGTGCGAAAGTTTGAAAAAGAAAAAAATGGAGTCCTGATCATAGACGATACGATAGAAGAAAAACCTTACACAGATGAGAATGAAATCATTTGTTGGCATTTTTCTCATGCTAAAGGAAGATGTATCAAAGGAGTTAATCTTCTATCATGTTTAGTACGTTACGATGATATAGCTTTTCCGGTTTCAATAGAGACTATTCATAAAGAACTTATTTTCTGTGACGTAAAGACAAAAAAAGAAATGAGAAGATCATCGACAACAAAAAATGAGATGTTTCGATCTCAGATAAAACAAGCCCAAAAAAATAAAATATGTTTTGAGTATATCCTTGCAGATAATTGGTTTGGAGCAAAGAAGAACATGGAGTTTATAGAATATGAAATGAATAAGAAGTTTATTTTTGGAATTAAATCGAATCGTTTATTGGCCTTTTCGGAAGAAGATAAGAGAAAAAGAAAGTATCGAAATTTAAAGACACTAGAGCTCAAAGATGGTGAAAAAAGAAAGGTCTGGTTAAAAGACCTTTCTTTTCCTGTGAGCCTAATGAAGAAGGTCTTCAAAAACGAAGATGGGTCTACAGGGGAATTATATCTTGTTACTAATGACTTAGAAATTGATGCTGAAAAAGTCTATGAGATCTATCAAAAACGATGCAGAATAGAAGAGTATCACAAATCAATCAAACAAAATGCAAGTCTAGAGAAATCTCCCACAAAAGTTGTAAAAACACAGAAGACTCACATATTTGCATCTATTGTAGCCTATTGTAAATTGGAAATATTGAGAGTGAAAACAAGGTTAAATCATTTTTCATTGAAATACAAACTAATCGTTAGAGCAAATCAAATGGCATTTGAGGAACTGAGAAATTTACAGCAAATGACTTCTTTTGCGTAAGGTGAGTCAGTTATATCTTGTGCACTTATGGTGATTGTTGCGAGCTGCGCTTTTTCGAGATAAATACTTAGTTTTTTCGAAATTGGATCCACATCTAAATCGATATACTCTGCTTAGAGTAGGCGAGTTAGATGTGGATCCAATTTAGGCAAAAGGAAGGGGTTCTTATGTATACATTACAGATTCAAATAAAAGTTTTTTGTTTAGAGTCTTGAGATTCAAACCTCTGGTATCCGGGTTTTTTAGTAGTTAACTTTATATCATCAGCTACTAGGTAGTGGAATTGATGTCCTAGTGACTTTACAGCCCCGATCCACACACTTACAACAGCTAATAAAATCAGACCAACATAAGGGGTGCTAAGAGATAGGGATCCAAAAAGCATTAAGAGTCCCCCATGTACAATTGATCCCCCTGATTTTCCTAGGCGTGATCCAATACCGTCAATAGCGGCTTTCCCTTTGATTTTTGATTCAGGACTGAGAGGAATAAAAGAAATTTCTTTAGTCGCATCAAAAACAGTGAATTTACAAGAACGAGAAAATACATTTTGCAGGGTTCCAAAAAAAACACCTAAAGCAAGAGGGGTGAGTCCTAGAATAGCTGTAAGTTTAATAAGCAAAGAACTGTCTTTAAAGAAAATAACCGCGAAAAATAAAATTCCTGTGAGGAGAAGAGCGACTGGAGTAATAAGGGCGCTAAAGGTCCATCCCATCCGGCGAATGAAGTTGCTGCATAGGAATAAACCAATAAAAGTGGAGAGACAGCCGATAGTAAATAAAACTTTTCCCATATACGCATTAAATGCATTTGGATCCGGATAAAGGGCTTTAATTTGATCTTTCCAAACAATCTCAACCATATTGATGGCAATGTTAAATCCAATGACAAGAATAGCAATACAGATGAGATATTTGGACTTAGACAAATAAGCGAAATTTTTTCGCATTCCCATTTTTATAGTCTTTTTTTGTTCGATCCGGTTACTTTGAAGTTCTTTCATATTAGGGTCTTTATTGATCACTTTGCAGTGGTACCACCTAAAAATTCCTATGGTAAGAATGCCTGCTATCGTTACTACAGAAGTAGCAAGCCCAAGGGATTGTCCCCATCGATCAGGGCCAAAGATGAATGAGAGATTAAATGCTTGAGTCGAGAGCAGGATTGTAAGCTGTCCTGAGAAAATAGAGGCGACATTCGCTCCAACACTCAAGATGCCATAAAAGCGTTTGGCTTCTTTGACCGATGTAATTTCATTAGTAAATCCCCAAAAGAGAACAGTCATGATAGCGGTTCCCCAGAGTTCTGACATGACATAAAATAGAGTGTAGGACCAGTTTCGATAAAGGGAAATAAGTCCTTTGAATCCCTGAGGTAGTATCAGTTGAAGTTTGTCAGCGGTCTCATTTGGGTGGATGAATTCTCGTAAAGGAAAAAGAATGAAAGCAAAGACTAAGAAAAATAAAAGAAAGCTTGTTATCATGATGTAGAAAACTTTTTCTTGGGAAAAACGGTTGAAGAGGCGTGTGAAAAGGTAGGTCACAAGTAGGGCCATTGGTAAGATAGCCCAGACTTTTATAAAAGGAATAGCTTCCGCTCCGGAGCCGGGCGCTGTGATAACGAGTGAGTCTTTAGCAACTTTCAAAATGCCATAGTTTAGGCAAATCAAGCTATAAATGAGAAGAAGAGGTAAAAATCTTTTTATTTCAAAGCGGTGGATAGGCCAGAAAAAAGAACGTAAAGTTCCGAACTCTGTATCAGGTGAGGATGACATCGTTAATCCTCATAGATTTATAAATTTTAAAAAATTTTATTGGTGCAAACTTGCCGGGATTCTGTTCACGTGAGGATATGATAGGAAAAATTTTTGATGAGAGACTTCTAGCTTTAGGAGGAATTAGTCTCTCGATTTGCACAATCACCCTCGACTAAGAAATTGTTTTAACATATATGGGCAATTACCTCACAAAAAAGCATCATTATACCTGCCAAACATTATAACAGTTATTGGATATTATACAACCTATTACCTCTCTGAAATCGCATCAATTCCGGGTAAGTGGCCATATTCGATATATTCAAGAGAGGCGCCGCCACCGGTGGAGATATGTGTAAAGTTTTTTTTGGCATTGAGCATTTTAATAGCAGCAATAGAATCTCCCCCTCCAACAACGGTCGAAGCAGAAATACAGCTCAATTTTTTAGTTAACGCGCGAGTTCCATTTGCAAAGTTTTTTATCTCAAAGATTCCCATAGGTCCGTTCCAAAAAATCGTTGCCGCTTTTTCCAGCGGGTAGCTCCACTCTTCAATAGTTTTAGGACCGATATCCACCCCTTTCCATCCAGAAGGAATACCATCTTTGACTAAAACCACTTGCGTTTCAGCATTGTTAGAAAGTTCTTTAGCGATCACAATGTCTTTAGGGAGATAGATCTGAATGGCCTTCTCTTCACAAGCTTTTAAGAAGTTTTTGGCTTTATCGATTAGGGTATTATCACAAATAGAGCTTCCGATCTCGATACCCTGTGCTTTTAAAAGGGTAAAAGCCATTCCTCCTCCGATAAAAGTGCCGTCGATTTTGGAGATGAGTGAATTGAGGACACTGATTTTTGTGCCGATTTTGGCTCCCCCCAAGATGGCATAGAAAGGACGTTTGGGGTTCAACACAAGTTGAGATAGAAACGAAACTTCTTTTTCCATCAAGAAACCCATCGCACTTTTTTTCGGGAAGTACTCGGTAATCATGACAGTCGATGCGTGCTTGCGGTGAGCCGTTCCAAATGCATCATTAACGTAGACCTGCCCTAGCTTGGCCAGTGATTTTGTAAAGGCAGGTTCTTTATCGGGATGTTCTTCTCCGTGGTGGAATCGGAGGTTTTCAAGGAGTATTACATCCCCTGCTTGCAAGGAATCTGTTAGACTTTGAGCTTCTCCCCCAATACAGTCGGTAGCAAGCTTCACTTCTTTTTGCAGTAAAAAACTGAGGTGGTTTGCACAAGAAGAGAGAGAAAGCTTGAGATCTTTCTTGCCCCTGGGCCTACCAAGGTGGCTCATGAGAATAAGCCTGCCTCCTTGCTTCAGGATATATTCAATAGAAGGGAGTGCTTGACGAATCCGTGTATCGTCTGCAACCGTGCCGTCTTCATTTAAGGGGACGTTAAAGTCCACTCGCATCAGCACTTTTTTATTCCGCAAATCTAAGTCGTGAAGAGATAACTTTGCCATAAGAGGACTTATAGCACTTTTTTGATTTTAAAGGACAGAGTATTAGAGTTGGGAGAATGGGTTGCTAGCTTGAGAGAATAGGTTGCCTTGTTTGCGATTTTTGAGCTCACTCCGTAGAGAAAAGAGGAGGTCATCATCAAACTTTTGGTTGGCAGCCCACCGAAGGTATTCAAGCGGAATTTCGCGCAACGGACGTCCTTTGTGTTTACCAAGAGGCATTTTTTTAAGCATGATGGGTTTTTCTAAGCGCTTAAGGATTTCTTCAGTTGATTTGAACTTTTTGCAAAGGTGTTTAAACACTTCGATGTTGACCCGGACGTCGTTCATCGCGCGGTGTGCGCCATGTGCTTTGATGTTAAAATGACTTCGGAGTGTTTCAAGAGAATTAGTTGGGCTTTCTCCATATAGGCGTGCCATACGCAAGGTATCTAAAAATTTTTGGTTATGGAGTTGAGTCGAAATATGGTATTTCTTTGCTGCTGTCAAGAGGAGGGTAATGTCAAAAGGAATCCCGTGGCCGATAACAATATGATTTCCAATGATGTCTAAATAGGCAGGTAAGACTTCTTTAATTTTAGGTTTTCCTATAACCATGTCGTTTGTAATGTGATGAATTTCAATAGTGTGCTGAGGGATAGGAATACTTGGGTCAATGAGGTCTTCTCTTGATTCGATGATTCCATCAAAGGTAAATTTTGCAATGGCAATTTCTATAACTTGATCTTTTTCAGGGTTTAAACCGGTTGCCTCGCAATCAAAACAGACAAATATATCTTTATCGATTAATCCCATATGGCTTTACACATTATCTGAATCAGGCCTTCCCTACATTTTCCTTGCTTTATAGAATACAAGAATGGTGGGTATCCGCTCAAGCCTTCTTTTAGACGTGTTAAGGCGTTTTTTTGCTCTAGCAAAGAAAGCTTATCTGATTTTGTGAGGGCTGTTATGATTGGAATTTGTTTAAATTGAACCCACTCTAGAAAAATGAGGTCCTCTTCAGTGAGTTTGCGTCGGCTATCGATTAAAAAAATAAGAGCTTTAAGAGTCCGTTCATTCAAATAATGTTCTAGATACTGAGCCCACTTTTCTTTATCTCGTTTAGACACTTTTGCAAACCCATATCCGGGAAGATCGACAAGGAAAAATGCCTCGTCAATCAAGAAAAAGTTGATTCGTTGAGTTTTCCCCGGCTTTGAGGAAACCTTGGCAAGGCCTTTTGTTTTCAAAAGGTGGTTGATAAGCGAGGATTTTCCTACATTGGAACGGCCTACAATGGCAATTTCAGGCAGAGGTTGGCCTCTGGATTCCTTCCGTTCCGGATATTCGCTTGGTAAAAGAGCGGACGTAATGAACTTAGCGGTTTTGAAAGGGAGGTTTTTCACATGTTCACCTGAATTTGTCTCCGACACTCATCTAAATGTGTGATTTTAATTTCCACATAGGGCTCTTTTAAGATTGATTCAATTTTTTCTGCCCATTCGATGAGGCAAAGAGTTTCTAGATCCAGATATTCATCAAAGCCCTGTTGCAAAAAGTCCTTTACATCTCTTAGTCGATAGAGGTCGAAGTGGTGAAGAGTGCACCTGCCTTTGTAGGTGTTGAGATATGTAAAAGTAGGGCTAGTGACTTCATGAGTCTCAAGCCCTGTGAGTTCAGAGACTAGGCCCTTAATCAATGTTGTTTTGCCTGTCCCAAGGTCTCCAAAGAAACAAACCGTAGCATCGTAGGGAAATTTTTTGGCAATTTCTCGCCCTATGGCTTCCGTCTCTTCCGGAGAGTTGCTCTTAAATGTTTTCATATGTCTTTAACCTGAGTTTCGGGTTTATTTTATTTGTTATCAGAAGAGAGGTTCTCTTGAGTTCTCAGATTTTTAATAAAAGGGGGCGTAGTGCCATACGATATAAGAGGGCAAAATAAATGCAATACGCGGATCGATTTTAGATTGAGGGGTAACTCTCGATGAACTAGTAAATTTCTAGTTGTCATCTGCCGACCCTGCTCTTGTTTTCAGGAGGTCCAATGATTCACGTGGTTCGAAAATTCTTCGTAGCCGCTCATAGCGTCTACAAATGCTGAGATTTTGGTTTCATCAAGCTGATCTTCAATAAATTGCATAAAATGACCTTCAATTTGAAATCGGTTTTGGCTTGGCACTTCAACGAGGTTCATAGTTTTAAGTTGATTTTTTTTGAAATCATTGACCACAGCTTCTTTGCTATTGAAAAGCTTTCCGGTGAGGCCGGAAGAGAATACAATCTTTGTCACACTCTCTTTCCGTTTCTGAATGTAGTTTTTGATCACTTCGGGGTCTTCGGACACAAAAAAACGTTTCACTTTCATGCCGTCAATGCGCTCTTTGTTCTCAGGGCATTTTAAGACCCAGTCATAAATTGCATCTTGTGGATTGGGGTGGGTGTTGTCTCCAAAAACCTTTCCGGTGAAGGGGCAAATATAAATCTTTTTTGTTAATTCATTGACTGCGGGAATGCCTACTTGGATCTTAATTTCAGTTTCACGCCAGAGTTTTCCTTCTGCTTCGACTTTTTTTAAAATTTCATCTTTACTTTGGTAGATGGTCTTTTCTCGTAGGAAAAGGACAGGTTGGATGTTATACTTTTTTTCGAGAAAAAAGAAGTAAGTCGTTAAGAGATCAGCCTTTTTATGTTTTTTCAAAAAGTCGGCCAAAAGATCTTTTAAGCTTTTTGTAATGACATTATTTGCCATTTTACGTTCCTTTAATGAGATTTAATTTTAACTAGCAAATTCTAGCGTAGTGATTGATTATAGTTCAACTACTATGATATCATATTTTCCCTAAATCAAATTTTATTTGTAGGGAAGATAGAAGATGGCCCTGATAGAAGAAGACCTCAATATTAAGGGGTATGAGAAAGTCCTTAAAGTCTCTGATAATCGATCCGGGCTTAAGGCTATTATCGCTATTCATAATACGACTTTAGGTCCGGCGCTTGGGGGGACTCGTATCTACCCTTATGCGACCTTTGACAATGCGCTTACGGATGTTCTAAAGCTGTCGAAGGGAATGACATACAAGTCAGCCGTTGCTGAAGGAGGCCTCGGCGGCGGGAAAAGCGTTATCATTACCGATGCTAAGAAGAGCAAGTCACCCGAACTTCTTAAAGCTTTTGGCAGAGCTGTCGAAAGGTTGAAAGGAAGGTATGTTTGCGCCGAAGATGTCGGATGTTCGCCCGAAGATGTTGCGGTTATTCGAAAATCTACGAAATATGTCGTCGGTCTACATAATAAAGGAAGTAGTGGAAATCCTTCACCTTTTACCGCTTGGGGTGTTTTTCGAGGGATTCAATCGGTCATGTGGCATCTAAACGGTAGCGATTGCTTAAAGGGTAAAAAAGTTGCCATTCAAGGTATCGGTCATGTGGGTCAGTGTCTTCTCGATTATCTTTTTTGGGCGGGGGCTGACATCTATATCTATGATATTGACCAAGAAAAAACAAAGGTACTCGCACGGCGTTATGGGGTAACTCCTGTTTCAGCAGAGAAGATCATGACACTTGAATGTGATGTCTTTGCCCCCTGCGCACTTGGAGGGATCTTAAATAAAAAGACGATACCACAGCTTCGGTGTCGTGCAATTGCAGGTGCCGCTAACAATCAGCTCCTAGAGGAAAGCGATTCAAAATATCTTACTGAGCAAGGTATTCTTTATGCTCCTGACTTTGTAATCAATGCGGGAGGATTAATCAATGTCCTTTGTGAGCTCGATCCTAATGGGTATGATGCACGCCTCTCACGTGAAAAAGTTCACCGAATTTATAACCAACTATTGACAATTTACGCGATCTCTAAGCAGAATAACTTTTCAACTCATCAAGCGGCTATAGCTCTTGCTGATTACCGCTTGCGTTACGGAGTTGGGAAGCGGAGGCAGAAAATTTGTTTCCATCATAATGCTTAACGGCGAGAATGCCATTGGAAAATCTTTCAACTTTTTTGCAAAATCAGGCAACTGCTGTCTTAAAACAACTCTTTCCTGACGAAGACTTGACCCCTTTTCTTCCTGCAGCTATTACCCAAAGCACGCAGATTGAGTTTGGTCACTATCAATGTAATTCTGCAATGAAATTAGCCAAAACCCTCAAGAAAAACCCCCGTGATATTGCTAAAAAAATCGCAGAAAAATGGGAGAAACTTAATGAAGGAGAAATAGAAAAACTAGAAGTTGCAGGACCAGGTTTTATCAACATCACTTTAACTTCAACCTTTCTGTCTAAAGAACTGACTAGTGTAGTAGCGGATACCCGTTATGGTGTGCCTCCTCTAAAGAAAAAAAAGAAAATCATTGTGGAGTTTTCATCTCCTAATGTTGCTAAAGAGCTCCACGTCGGACACCTTCGTTCGACTATTATTGGAGAAAGTTTAGCGCGTCTTTTTGAGTTTCTTGGTCACGATGTGCTTCGTCTCAATCACATTGGAGATTGGGGAACTCAGTTTGGGATGCTCATCGCCTATTTAAAAGAAAAAAGACCCGAGGTTTTAACAGATAAGAAAGAAACTGACTTGTCGGCTCTTATGCACTGGTACCGAGAGTCGAAAAAGCTTTTCGACGCTGATTCTGATTTTAAAAAGCGGTCACAGCTCTGTGTCGTAGAACTTCAAAGAGGAGATCTGGCGACTTTTCGGGCTTGGGAAAAGATACGGGAAATTTCCCGTAAAGGGTTTCAGGAGATTTATGATTTTTTAGATGTTAATCTGACCGAGAGAGGAGAGTCTTTTTATAACTCAGCGCTTCCTCAAGTTGTTCAAGACTTTGAAAGTAAAGGTCTGGTTACGATTTCTGACGGCGCAAAGTGTATTTTTCTTGAAGGCTTTAAAAACAAAGACGGGGCTCCGTTTCCCCTTATACTTCAAAAGTCAGATGGAGGCTATAATTACACGACAACCGATCTGGCTGCACTTCAGCAGCGTGTACTTAGAGAAAAAGCTAGTCGGATTATATATGTTGTCGATGCGGGGCAACAGCTTCACTTTCAAATGGTCTTTGGAGCTGCAGCTAAGGCTGGTTATTACGATCCGAGAGAAGTTCAAGTCGAACATGTCCCGTTTGGTGTGGTTATTGGCCCTGATGGAAAAAAGTTTAAAACCCGCTCGGGAAAGACTGAAAGGCTGGTTGATTTATTGCAAGAAGCTGTTCGCTGTGCTCAGGTTATCCTCTCCGAAAGAAACTCTGATGCTTCCGAAAGCGAAATTAAAAAGCTTGCGCATGTCCTGGGTGTCGATGCCGTTAAGTATGCGGACCTCTCTTGTCACCGTCTTAAAGACTATGTCTTTAGCTATGACCGGATGTTGAAATTTGAAGGGAATACAGCAGCTTATCTTCTCTATTCCTACGTGCGTATTCAAGGGATAAAGCGTAAGGTAGGAAAAGATATCGCTGCTGTCCTCGCAACAACCCCCATTCAGCTGAATCATCCTATGGAACTCTTGCTTGGTCTTAAATTGCGTCAGTTTGGGGAAACCCTTAACCTCATGGATCGGGACCTTCTTCCCAACCGTCTTTCTGACTATCTTTATGAACTTGCCGAAAAGTTTCACGCATTCTTTCGAGATTGTCGTGTTAAAGGAAGTAAAGAAGAAATGTCACGTCTTGCCCTCTGCGAGCTCACAGCACGCATTCTCGAGCAAGGACTTTATATCTTAGGCCTCAAAACCATGGATCGCATGTAACGCGGTTTTACTTTTTCGAAAAGGAATTTCTTGTACATAAGCGGGAACAGCGTATCCCGGGATAGAAGCTCTTAAAGCTTCAATCAGTTTTTGCCCCTTAGAAATGGGAACTTCGAAATGGCTAGTTCCTTCCACGCGGTCGAGTTGATGAAGGTAGTAAGGGGTAATCCCGATTTGCACGAGTTTTAGGCAAAGCTCTTTGAGCGTTTCGGTTGAGTCATTCACCTTTCTAAGAAGAACTGTTTGGCTTAAGAGGGGAATCTCGAGCTTTCCGATTTTTTTTAAAGCATGAACGATCTCTTCATCGAGCTCTTTAGGATGGTTGATGTGGAGAATAAAAAAAGTTTGAAGTCGCGACTTTTCTAAAATGTTTAGAAAAGTCGATGTGATGCGTTCAGGGATGCCAAGGGGAAAGCGGGTATGAAACCGGAGCAGGTTCAGGTGGGGGATTTTTTCAAGGTTTTCGATCAACTTTTTTAAGTTTTCGTCATTTAAGGAAAGAGGATCGCCGCCACTTAAGATCACTTCAAAGATCGAAGGATCGCTAGCAATGGCTTCCATTTCCTTTTCATATCCGGCAACTTGTTTCTCATAGGGGTAATTTTGCCGGAAGCAGAAGCGGCAATGCATCGCGCAAGCGCTTGTGCAGATGAGCAGAACCCGACCGGGATATTTATGAAGGAGGCGTGGAGATTTTTGAAATAATCGATCGGAAACCGGATCGGAGCAAAACCCCGGTTGCTTTTGTTTTTCAAGGTCTAATGGCAGAAATTGAAGTAGGAGCGGGTCATCTAATGTATTTTTGCTTATCTTACATGCCAATCGATAAGGCAAATTGAGAGGAAAGGCGTTTTGTTTTGCAATCCATTTGCGTTGAACTTCTTCGAGCTCGAGAAAATCAGCGAGTTCGGACCATTGACGAAAATTGTTTTTTTGAATTTGACGCCATGACATGAAAATAGATTTTACTTGAGATAGGGTTTAGGTTGCAATGGCAGGTTTTTTTTGAAACTCTTTGAGCAGCTCAACCGGCGGAATTACTTTGCTGCGTTCAATTTTGGCTCCAAGTTGCTGCAACTTTCTATCCAGACTTTCATATCCACGATCTAAGTAAGTGAGCCCAGAAAGAGTTGTGATATCGGATGCAATGAGGGCTGCCATGACATAAGCAAAACCGGCGCGGAGGTCAGGGACTTCGATACTAGCGGCATGAAAAGGGGTAGGCCCCTTGACAATCAAGCTATGCTGGTAGTTTTGCGCAGCAAAGCGGCAAGGGCGGTCGCCGAGGCATTGAGTAAAAAGTTCGACATCAGCGCCCATTTTTTTGAGGGCTTGGATGTAACCGAAACGGTTTTCGTAAACGGTTTCATGGATTACCGAGCTACCGATCGCTTGAGTAAGGAGAACTACAAATGGTTGCTGCCAATCGGTTAGAAAGCCGGGATGAACATCAGTTTCCAAGTGGAGCCCGCCTTTAAGAGGACCTTGATAAAAGAACTCGATTCCTCCTTCTTTCACTGCAAAGCCTCCATTGATTTCACGGAGTTTATTGAGAAAGGTGATCATATCAGGTTGAGAAGCCCCTTTAACAAAGACCCGCCCTTTAGTGCTAATGGCGGCCATTCCAAAACAAGCAGCTTCAATCCGGTCGGTTAGTACCGTATGTTCCACTTCATAAAAAGTTTCAGTTTCTTGTACGTAGATGGTTCTATTCACATCCATATGGATGATTACGCCAAGTTTTTGTAAGAAGAGAATGAGGTTAGTTACTTCTGGTTCGATTGCGGCATTACGAATCACGGTTTTTCCTTTTGCTCGGCATGCGGCCAAGATGGCATTTTCAGTTGCCATTACCGAAGGATAGGGGAATTTAATGATAGTTCCTTTGAGCCCTTCTTCGGCATGCGCAAAGTAGGCACTATCTTTTTTAATCATCCGGTGTTCGACGCTGGCTCCCAGGGTTTCTAATGCCATAATGTGAAAGTTGACTGGGCGTTTGCCGATTTTGCAACCACCAACGGTGGGAACAACGATGTTTTCTCGTGTGCGACCAAGCAAAGCACCCATCATGAGAATGGGAATCCGGTTCGATCCAGAAAAATGAAGGGGGATATAAGAAGACTTGATCTCCTTTGTGATGACTTCCATTTTTCCTGCTTCTCGGTCCCAAGTTACTTCCATCCCGATTTCCTTGCAAAGATCTACGGTAACTTCGACTTCGGAGATATTAGGAACGTTGGAGAAAATACATCTTTTATTGGAAATCATTGAGGCGACAAGCATTTTCGAGATTGCATTTTTTGCGCCCGTTGCTTTGACATGCCCCATTAAAGGTTTGCCGCCTTTGATTTTGAAAACTTCGCTCATGTTTTTACTATATCAAGTGTTAGCTGTTTTCGAAACGTGATTTTTTTGTTTTTTTCGATTTCAAGAAAGGAAGGAAGAAGACCTTTTTGTTCATCAGAAGTATAGGCGATCGAAAGTGTCGAAAACTTTTCTGCCAATTTAAGGGCTAGCCATCCCATGGTTTTGCGTAAGTTGATTTCAACAATTGGGTGCAAAGCTTCATCCATGTTATAGGGGTTGCGATAGACCATGGCGTCAATCCCTAAGTAACCGTGGTATCCCTTATTAACAATTTGATGCAATGGGACTTTTATTTGTTCGAGATGTTTTTCAAGAAACGGTTCATAGATGCCAAAGGACTCAGTGGATGTTTTGCGGTATGTTCCGTCTGGAACATTCTCCATTAGAGTAGCTCCTAAATATTTAATAGGCTCGTTATTTTTAACCTGCCACTGCGTGCTAAAGTCTAAGAGGCGTGGAACCCAAGGTTCACCAATGAGCACATGCCCTTCTTCAAACATCTTCATCACGTCGACCTGGATTGAGGGAAAAAAGTCAGCTGTTTCGATTAGAAATTTTCCTCTCCCAGCAAAACCGTAACTGGTCTTGAGAACTTTAGGGTAAGTTCCTTCCTTAAGCCACGCCTCGACTTCTTCCGGTTGATGCAACAATTTGGCTCCGGGGAGATTGGGGCTATGTGTGAAAGCAAAGGTTTTTGATGCAAGCTCCCGGACAGTAAGAAAGGGAGGGGGTGCGTAAAGAAGGTCTTGCATATCTGCCCATTTTTCCACACCCTGTGACCATCCCCAACTTTCCACTCGTTCGTAAGGGAAGTTTTTCTCATCAATTAAGTGAAGCGTCGGCAGGTCAAACCCCAAGGTTTCCAAGTGCCTGAGGTAGCTTTTTGGAGGAAAGTGTGTCACTGCAACACCATCCTCTTTTTGAGCAAAAAGAAGCGGCAAAAATTGCAGCTGCAAGAAGTTAGGGTGTATTTGAAATCCCTCCTTTAGCGAAAGAGAGGAGCAGGTTTCAAGCTCCCATTCAAAGTTGATATTGGCTAAATGTAAAATTCCCATTTTATGGTATCCTCGATCTAACTATAATGCTTTTATAAAAAGGTGCAAGCCATGAAGTTTCGAACAGGCCTTGGACAAGATAGTCATCGTTTTCTCGATGATAAAGCCGATAAGCGCTGCATAGTGGCGGGGCTTCTTTTTAATGATGCTCCCGGACTTGATGCGGATTCAGATGGAGATGTAGTGTTTCATGCCGTTTGCAATGCTATAACTTCTCTCACTCATATCCCTGTTTTAGGAAAAATAGCAATCAAACTTTGCCACGAAGAGGGGATCACAAACAGCCGCATCTATCTTGAAAAAGCGATTGAAACTCTTGGTGATCAAATTGTGCAGCATGTCGCCCTAACGATTGAAGGCAAGCGTCCTAAATTCCAAAAGCGAAGTGAGGAAATCCGCCAAAGTGTAGCCGAAGTGATGGATCTAGACTTAAATCAGGTTGGGATTACCTTTACGTCAGGAGATGGTCTCACTGCTTTTGGTCGAGGAGAAGGACTCATGTGTTTTTGTGTGATTACAACAGTAGAATAATGTTGGTTAGTGCTTGTGATAATGAAATGCTTTTAAGACATCTTTTGCCATGTCCATAATTTCCGCCCATTCTGGAGTATCTATAAATTTGTGTGGCCAATTATTCTCATCAGAAAACACTTCGAATTTATTCCGAAATTTTTATAGTCATCAAGAATTCCGTCTGCTTCATCAAAAAAATATAGCTAAAATATTTTGTTTTAGTTATACTTTTTTGAATGACGTACTCATTAGATTTTAGAAAAAAAGTCCTGTCAATCCGAAGCAAAGAAAAGCTGAGCTTTGCCCAAGTGTAAATAGTGTCTTTCTTTGGTCTAAGAAAGTAGAGCCAAGGGTCACTAAAAATAGACCTGCAATAAAGATTGATCAAAAAACCTTAATGGAGGATGTCGAAAAATACCCCGACGCCTTCAACTATGAGCGTGCAAAGCGTCTCAATGTAAGCCCTTCAGGTATTCGTTGTGCTATGAAGCGGCTAAGAATTAGCTATAAAAAAAACACTAAACCAACCCCAAGGCTTGCAAAGAAAAAAGACAAATTTTCCGAGAGAAGATCGCAAAATATGAGTTCTCAGGAAAGCCAATTGTATAGCTGAATTGATTCAAAATATAGCTAAACTGATTTAAAATAGTAATGATTTACCCGAATCTTTCAGCTGCCTTTTGGGTCCTTAAAATCTTCCCTTGTCTCATGGACAATGTTGTCGATTGTAAGAACCCAAAATCCAGCAAAAATCTTTCGCTTAAATCATTACTATTTTGAATCAATTCAGCTAT
>RDPX01000121.1:1929339-1947635 GCA_003991215.1 Morbakka virulenta
CCAAGATCGCTCTCTCTTAAAAATCTGCTAATTTTATCATGACTCACTTCTCCTTCTAAAAACGCTTCAAGTCCTGTAGCAGTTGCGTATTTGTTTTGGCTGATGAGGTAATCTGTATAAATATCCAGCAAGTGTTCTTGAGCCATTTTTTTCTCCTTAATCAGGAAAAAAATAGTGCTTTCAAAAAAATCTTTCAACTCAATTTTGCGTAAGGTGAGTTACAAAATCGGAAAGAAATAGAATAATTCCCTCTCCGGATTCATAAATACCTTTGGGAAGTCCTTTTGCAAACCCCATGCTAAATTCAGAGATAGATAGGGCATTCATATTCGTGTCTTGCGGGGTATTTTCCGTAAAAGAGTGAAAGTCTTCTATAGAGCGGTCATATTGTCCCATATTAAAGAAGGAAGCGCTTCTTTGAAGATAGGGCATAGGTTCTGCAGGGTTTAAATCAATAGCTTTGCTCAAGTCTTGAACTGCTTGGTTATAACAGCCGAATGCTAAAGCCTTTTCCTCGTGCATTTGATAGGCAAGCGAGTTGAAATCCGTTTCTTTTGCAGGACTAGAAAAAACAGAGGAATAATCAGAAGCAAACTTTCGATCAATTTCGTTTCGGCTAAAATCCAGAGGATTGCTTGTAGATGGAATAGAAAAGTTTACCTCTGATTTGATCTTGTCCACCTCATGTGAAAATTGCGGGTAGCGGGGAAGTTCATGACTTAAATGATTGAAGCTGTCATTAGCAAAAAGAGGGTCGACAATCCTTCCCGTTTCCTCATAAGACAGTCCTTGATTCATTGAAGAAGGTTGGAAAAACTCTTCTCTCATAACATGATCTTTAAAAGAAGCAACATGATCGTCAATCGCTGATTTTACAAGGGGAGTTTCACTAGATGTCGTATTAGTCGTATTTGCCGGCGGCAAGGGATTTACATGGTTTGGTTTCTTGGGCTCTAACTCTTTTCCTTCTGAATCCGAAGAAGCCCCAAGAACTCCCGCTCCGGCTGCAGCGGCTCCTGTTCCTGCAGATGCAGCGACCGCAATGACAACAACCGTGACGGCCACCACAACCACAGCTCCTATAATGAGCTCTTTTTTATGCTTCTTAACAAAATTTCTGATTTGCTTCCATTTTTTCCTCCCCAACTTTTGCAAAGGATCGCGTTATGATTTGAATGTCCTTTGTAAAGGGCGGGGACAATCATATATTCCTTATAATTGCCTGTGTCGAAGACATATTCAAAAGGATTCTCCTCTCCGCTAAGAAGGGCTTCAATGTCCTCTTCCACCTCTTCTTCCGTGCCGTCCGGAAGGATCCCTTCTCGTGCTAAAAGGGCGGTAAATTGGTTAACTTTATCGAGATCTTTCTCAGTACATTTTTCCTCCAGTTCTCCCGATTCTATGGCTGCAAGAAAATTTAAAATGTCATCGTATGTAACGGAGCTAATATCTTGTGGAAAATTGAATGCATTAGTCTCAGTATCAAAAAAAGTTGTGGGGGTACTTTGCCGATAATAAACTTGTGGTTGAGCAAAAAGAGTTGTAGTGGTGACGAGAAGAAGACATCCAGTAAAAATACTTAGTTTTCGCACAACAATCTCCACGCTTTTCTGCGATTGCATGCGCAAGTGTAGGCTTCAAGAGATCTCTTGTCAACGCGCTCTCTATCTCTAATAGGACTGCTGAAAAATAGAAGAAATTTTTATGTGGTTTGTCTAAAGTTGGAGTATGTTTAAACCCACATGGAAGATTTAGTTCGTCAGGATCATCCTTTAAAAGAGAGTGTGTCGATAGTAAGGCTTATGAATCACTAGAAGTTGCTCATAAAGAAACATTTAACTACATAGAATGCTATTATTACAATAACAAGCGAAAGCGTTCAATACTGGGGCACTTAAGCCCAAGTGAATTTGAGAAAAAACATGAAAATAGCCTAGTATGGCAGTGTCTACAAAGTTGGGGGAAGCCCAATGCGAATGAAGGTAATTTTTAAAGAAAAAGAAGTAATAATTTTTTTAATTAAAGAGGTCTAAGAACGGTTTTTTAATCAAAAGCAAAAAAAAGACCTTATAAAAGGTTCACCTCTCCCCCTCTTCTTGCCTCTGTTTAGAACGGCCTTTGCTTACATTGCCTCTGTGCTAGAGCCCACTTTGCTCAGGTATTTAGCCTGATACTCTTTCACATCATCAATATGCACAACCCATGCTGCACCTCTTCTCGAAGCCTTCAGCATACCAATACGGGTTGCATAATAGATTTTCTGAGCTGGAACGCCCAGCATCTTTGCGATTTGATTCACTGAAAAGTAGCCCTTATCATTATCAAAAAGCAGCTCGCCGTTAAATGTCGACTTAGCTCGTGAGTATTTTTGACGCCGGTATTCTTCCAGATCGTCTAGATCAATTGTCCAACGAGTTGAGTCTTTACGCGCTCTAAGCTTTTTTTGCTTAATTGCAACATAAATAGCTTGTCTAGTTACACCATTAATCCTGGCTGCTTCTGTAATCGAAACGACCTTTTTTGAAGACTCTTGGTGCATAAATACACCAGTCCCTTTATTATCCATATCCATTGGTATGTCCTCCTCAATCCAAAAAAACTAAAAAGCTATGCTCGCAAGTACGGCTTTGTTAATGTTTCAATAGCTTTTAGATGTATTATTATTTCAAAAATAAGGATTGAAATCAATCTATTTCCTTTACTTTTCTAAAAAAATTTGATTTAGATGAGAGTAAAGATTTAATTACGCTTTGCTTAAGGATTAAATTTTTGATTTGCAGTGGACTTAAACCACTTAGATACTGTAAGATAAATCTTTATAAAAAGGGTTTTTATGCTAAAAGGTTTTTTAAGATCTAAATCTTTGATTTTCAGTATATTATTGATTATTTTTGCTTGTTTTTTGGAGGCGAAACCACCGGAACTAACTCCTAGCAGTACCCGTAAAAAAACTGAAGAGATTTTCAAGGCTCATGTGACATACAAAGAACTAACCCCTGAAATTGGGAAACGTACCATTCAGAACTTTCTCGATGAGCTTGATCCGACAAAAACATATTTCACTCAAAGTGAAATAATTAAGTGGATAGATCCTTCGGATAAGCTCCTTAGGCAGCTGATTAGCGACTACAAAAAAGAGGATTTTCGGATTTTTGAGGAAATTTACAGCGTTATGATTGATGCGATCAAGAGACGAAATATCCTAGAAACTAAAATCTCCGGGCTTCCGCTTTTAAGTTGTGCAAAAACCTCTGATTTGAAAGATCTTAAGTGGTCTAGCGATAAAAACGGCCTTGAAGAGCGCTTGCTGACGCTCCGAACTCTTCAACTTGATACCGCTGAAAAACTCAATATGGAGACCCCGGATCAATTTCTCCAGCGTTTATATAAGCGTAGGGTTAGTCGAGAGCTTGAAATTATGCAAACCAGCGTAGAGGAGCAAAAAAAGCAGATCCTAGCCTATTTCCTCAAGGCCTTTACCTCTGCTCTCGATAATCATACCGTTTACTTCACCCCTTCTGAAGCTAATCAATTTATGATTCAAGTCCAGCAGCGCCTTTTTGGAATAGGGGCTCAATTGCGTGATGACCTCAATGGATTTACTCTTGTGCGCCTTCTTGAAGAGGGCCCTGCTTTTCGTGATGGAAAACTTAAAGTTGAAGATCGTATAGTCGCTGTTAATCATGAACCTGTTGTTGGGATGGATATTATTGAAGCGGTTGAGCTTATCCGCGGCCCTAAAGGAACAGCTGTGAATCTCACCGTTTTACGCGATAGGAAAGAAGGGGAGGGGGGTGAGAAGTTGGATATCGAAGTGATCCGCGATGAAATTGTATTAAAAGAAACCCGCTTCGAAACAGAAATTGTTCCTTATGGAGATGGGGTCATTGCTCGCATACGCCTTTTTTCTTTCTATCAAGATCCCAATGATTCATCTGCTTCAGATATTAAAAACGCTATCGAAGAAATCCAAAAAAAACAAAAACTTCATGGCATTGTTCTTGATCTACGCAGTAATGCGGGAGGTATCCTTCCACAAGCTGTCGAAGTTACCGGACTGTTTATTAAAAAGGGCATTGTCGTTTCCATTAAAGATAGTAACGGCAATATCCAGCATTTACGCAATTTCAAAGGCGACCCTACATGGGGTGGACCTCTTGTTGTCTTAACTAACAAAGGAAGTGCGTCTGCAGCAGAGATCGTTGCTCAAACTCTTAAAGACTATGGACGGGCAGTTCTTGTTGGTGATGAATACACCTGGGGCAAAGGTTCTTATCAAACATTCACCTTAGAATCAGGCAATACAAACAAAATAAATCCTCAGGGCGAATATAAGGTCACAAGAGGTCTTTACTACACTGTATCTGGAAAAAGTCCGCAACTTACTGGAACCAAAGTTGACATCCATGTTCCCGGTGGATTAACAGAAGCAGAAATTGGCGAGTCGTTTTCTAAGTTTCCACTCGAAAATGATGAAATCTCCCCTAGCTTCACGGATGCCTTAACCGATATCCATCCTTTCCATCGAGGAAAAATGATGCGCCTCTATAAAAAGGGCCAGCAAGAAAAGGTTGATCTCTATGGTAAATATCTTGGTACCCTCCGCACTAACTCAAGTTCCCGCATCATGCAAAACAAGAATTACCAACATTTTCTCAAGGAGGTTCGCAAGGAAGAATTCGATATGGATAATATCGAACGCTATGGTCAAAATGACCTTCAGCTCGAAGAGACCTATAACATCATGAAAGACCTTATCCTTCTCTCGAAAGCTCAAGCTACTTCAGATAGCGAAAATCTAAAAGCTGCAGCAGGTGGATAGTTGTTTTTTTTTTATTCTTCAGGTTAAAATACCTTTTCCTTCTTGCAAATTTAAATAAGGTAGGAATGTTATGACTTCTGCAATATCAAACTTTCTCCAGCACAGTCCTTTGCTTGATAATACTTCAACGGCTCTATGTGCGCTTGCATCTCTAGAAATGGGATGTCGTACGATTATTGATTTAAGTTCTAGAGCAGAACGTCGAGATAATCTAAGCGCTAATCTAAGCGGAACCTTATTATTCGGCCTATCCGCCGCTAATCTTTTCCCGGGAACAAGAAAATTGGCTGCTCTAGGCTTTATAATACGAAGTTTTAGTGTTTTCTTGCGTAAGCCGGAAACAGCTTATCGAAAAGAAGAGTATTATATCGGACGATGTATTACTTTTTTTCCTGACCGATCTTACCAAGGATACAAGTGGGTTAAATCACAACTCAATCTCCCTTCTCACCCATCGTGGTATCTACTTATCGGCCTTATTTCTTTGATTGGATACCATCAATTTGGAGGAAATGTCTATAAATATTTTGGGAGTAGCACTTAAATTTCTACAAGAATAGATTAATATGAAACTCCATTCTCCACTGAGCGTGTGTAAGGTCGGTCATAAGTGGATGTAAGGCGTATTTCCGGCATAACTGTTTCATAGTCAAATAAATAAAAATTATTCGACACGCCCGCAAAAAATCTTGTTTTTTTCTATCTTTAAGCTACGACTTATGCCTTGCGAATAAGCTATGGGGGGATATTATGGCTTCTTCAACATCAAATTCTTTAATTAACAGTCCTTTTCTTGACAAAGCTGCAATGTTTACATGCGTAGCTACATCTGTAGAAATGGGATGCCGCACAATTGTTGATTTAAGTTCTAGAGTAGAGTCTCGAGATAACTTAAGCGCTAATCTAAGCGGAACCTTATTATTCGGTCTATCTGCAGCTTAATCCTTTAGCGGGAACAAGAAAATTGGCTGCCCTAGGCTTTATAATACGCAGTTTTGGTTTTCTTGCCCTCCACTTAAAGGACTCTAAGTATGCACAAGATGAGTATATTAATTATGTAAGGGATGAGTATCTTACCGGGCGACTGATTACTTTTTTCCCTTATAAATTTTATCAAGGCTACCAGTGGATTAAATCGCAACTAAACATCCCTTCCCACTCATCATGGTATCTACTTATCGGCCTTATCTCTTTGATTGCATGTAAACAAATTAAAAAAAAAGATTGAATACATAAACGATACAAAATAGCTGATTAACCTGAATTTTGGGTTTATTTTTGTTACTCTTATAGGATTTTTTTAAGCCCCCCTTTTTTCAATAAAGGGATCAAGTTGATTCTGTTAAGGAGGAGTTACGAGCTGCGTTTTTTCGAGGTAAATCCTTAGTTCTTTTGATCTCGTTACTCAACATGTGGTTAGCTTCGATCTCTAATTAAATGTGGATCAAATTTCAAAAAAATTAAGCGTTTTCCTCCAACAAACACGGTTTGCAACAGTCCCAAAAAGGGAAAAAAAGAAAGTTAAGGGGGCAGCAAAAATATGATCAACTCTTTAAACCCCAAGTGACCACCTATCTTCGCTTTAGTGCCAGAGACTTAGATGGGATTTTAGATTTCGACGCGCAAAGGGAGAACCCCTTTGCGCATCATTTAGCTTGTATCTGCACTACTGCAAAGCTTATCAGCAGAGATAGATGGTCATTTGGGTTTAAAGTTGTTGCTTCTACCAATGGTAGCTTGCAATCTATCAGAGAAAGAGAAACAATAGTCTTACATTTTCTAACCAAGGAATTACTAAACTTTTATGGAAGTTCGTACTCGTATTGCCCCTTCACCAACCGGTGATCCTCATGTGGGGACCCCCTATATGGCTCTCTTTAACCTTATTTACGCCCGACACTATGGAGGAAAGTTCCTCCTTAGAATCGAAGACACTGACCGTACACGAAGTCGACCTGAATATGAAAAAAGTATTTTTGAATCCCTGCAATGGCTAGGTATTCATTGGGATGAAGGGCCTGACATCGGTGGCCCTTATGGCCCCTATCGCCAGTCTGATCGAACTGAAATCTATCAAAAGTACTGCCACCGACTCCTTAATGAAGGGAAAGCATACAAGTGTTTTGCAACAACTAAAGAACTTAAGGAAATGCGCGAACTTAGCGCAAAAACGGGCAAATCCGTTGGTTATGATAGGCGATATCGCAACTTAAGCCCGGAAGAAATCGCTGAAAGGGAAAAGGGAGGGCAGCCTTATACGATTCGTTTGAAGGTTCCTCTAACGGGCGAATGCGTTTTCGAAGATATGATTAAAGGGCGGATTATAGTACCTTGGAGCGGTATCGACGATCAAATTTTGTTGAAGTCGGATGGATTTCCGACTTATCATTTGGCCAATGTTGTCGATGACTACTTGATGAAGATCACGCACATCATCCGCGGCGATGAGTGGATGAGCTCAACGCCGAAGCATGTGCTTTTATATGACGTATTTGGCTGGGAACGACCTAGGTTCATGCATATGCCACTCCTTCTTGGAGCAGATGGAAAAAAGCTTTCGAAGCGAAAAAATCCCACTTCGGTTTTCTATTACAAAGAAAGTGGCTACCTACCTGATGCATTTGTGAATTTTATGACGCTGATGGGTTATAGCATGCCAAATGACCGAGAAATTTACACACTTGATGAAATCATTAAAGACTTTTCAACGGAGCGGGCCGGTGTTTCGGGTGCGTTCTTTGATGTGCGCAAGCTCGATTGGATCAACCAGCAGTACCTGATTAACTCGATTCCGGAAAATCAGCTATGGAAGAAGATCAAAGCGTGGGGTTTTTCCGATGAAAAAATGGCTAAAGTGATGCCCCTCATCCATACGCGGATCAAAACGTTTGGTGAATTCATGGAACTTTGTGCATTTCTCTTTGTGAATCATATTGAGTACACAGAAGAACTGCTTTGCCCAAAAGGAAATAGCAAAGAGCAAAGTGCTTTGATGCTGCAGACAATGGTTTGGAGTATGGAGCAGCAAGAAGACTGGGAGCGAAAAGGATTTGAAAAAGCGTCGCACGAAGTAGCAGAAGCTTTTGGAGTCAATCACAAGAAAGTCATGATGCGCCTTCTCTTTGCAACAATTACAGGAAAGCATCAAGGCCCCCCTCTTTTTGATTCAATAGGTATTTTGGGTAAAGACCGTACCCGTACACGTTTCTTAAATGCAGTGGAGTTTTTAGGCGGGATTTCTAATAAAAAGCTTGCTCTCTTGACTAAGTGCTGGGAAAAACGGAGTTGCAAAGAGTTTATGGCGTGAAGGTTGATTTGCCTTCTAGCCCTTGGAGAACAATGTCCTCATCTAAGGTATCCGAAACGATATAATGTGGGTTATAAGCAGTCTGCCCACAACCTGCTAACAAGAAAAGTGAAAGAGTCAAACACCACCTACGCATATGATAGTATTTAATTTAAAACAATCGTCTTGTCAATGACAGAGTATCACAAAACCAATCCTTTCCCTGCTAAGATCAAAGAACGCAAACTGCTCAATAAAGTGGGCTCATCAAAAAAGACATATCACATTGTTTTGGATTTAAAAGGTTCAAAATTTTGTTACAAAGCAGGTGATGCGATTGGAATTTTTCCTCAAAATCCCCTCTCTCTAGTCAAAGAGCTGTTAAAAGCGTTGGGAAGAACAGGTAACGAAGTGATCACTGACCCCCGTTCGCAAGCTGATTTGTCCTTACACAACTTTTTACTTACGAAAGCAAATTTATTACGGATCACTACGCCTTTATTAAGACGTCTGGCACCGGATAATCCTTTGCTTCTTGATGAAAACAAGCAAGTACGAGCCCGGTATATCGGAGAGCATGATCTCATTCATCTTTTTGAGGCTTATCCAAGCTCTAACATTTCCTTGCAAGAGCTAATTTCTTTCTTTTCACCCCTATTACCTCGCTTCTACTCGATTGCCTCTTCGCAAGCTTTAGTAGGAAATGAAGTGGATCTCCTTGTCGCAACTTTTACCTATCCTCATGGGGGAAAAATACGGACTGGAATTGGCAGTCACTTTCTCTGCGAAACAGCTCAACTTCATGAAACGACTGTGCCGACTTATATCCATCCAACTTCTACATTTACCCTACCCAAAGACTCCTCTACTCCCATTCTCATGATTGGGCCGGGAACAGGAATTGCTCCTTATCGTGCATTTTTACAAGAACGAAAACACCAAAGCGCAAGTGGCAAAAACTGGCTTATTTTTGGAGAGCGCAACCGCGCCTATGACTACTATTATGAAGACTTTTTGATCAATTTTGTAGAGGAAGGTTTTTTGAAACTCGATACGGCTTTTTCGCGTGATCAAAAGGAAAAGGTCTACGTCCAACATCGTTTACTAGAAAAAGGGCGTGAAGTTTGGGAATGGCTTGAATCAAATACTTACGTGTATATTTGCGGTGATGCTCGTCGTATGGCTAAGGACGTAATAACAGCCCTTCATAGTATTGTAGAGCAAAAAGGAAAGCGCTCTACACAAGAGGCCAAGGACTATATTAAGCAACTCCGCCGTAATAAACGACTCTTAATGGATGTTTACTGATCACTTCTGTTTTTTGGGGAAATGCTTTATTCTTTAATCTTAAAGTCTTTGATAATGAGTTGGATGCTAGATTTATTGAGGAATACGTTGATGTGTGGGGTGAAGGCAATCTGCAGCTTGATATTTTTCTTACAGAGCTTGTTCCGCAGCTCGCTCATTCCAAATCCAATCCCTTCTAACATCCGATCGTTTTGCTCGAGGTAGAGCTTAAGATGAGTTTTCCCCACCACTTTGGGGGGCCAGGTCTGTTTAACGTCAGCATAGAGAAGTGGAGGCGGGTTGCCGGTTCCATAGGGCTCTAGTAACTGAAGCGAATCAAGAAAGTCATAAGTTAGGTCTTCAAATTGAATCCGTGCATTTAGCTGGAGTTTGGGGAGAATGTCATCGTTTCTTAGAGCTTTATTCGCTAGACCGGTAAAGACTTTTTTAAACTTGAGGATATTTTCTTCCTTGATCATAAGACCCGCTGCGTAGTCATGACCTCCAAAGTTGAGTAGAAATTCGTTGTGCTGGCGTAAGGCAGAGAGGAGGGGAAACTCGGGGATGGTACGGATCGAACCTTTGCCAATGCCTTGCTCAACAGCAATGATAACTGTCGGACGGTTATACTGTTTGGAGATACGGGCCGCGATAATGGGGATAATTCCGGGGTGCCATTTTTCAGAGTGGAGTACGATAGCTTTGTTTTCAAGCATTTGAGGGTTGGTGTTGAGATAATGTTCAATGTCGTCGGAGTCACGCCTTTCGATGCGCTGTCTTTCGGTGTTGTTGTCGTCGAGTTCTTGAGCGAGATGGGTGGCTTCTTCGGAGTCATGAATCAAAAGGAGTTCAACCCCTTTTTCAGGGTTAGCGATACGACCAAGGCTATTAAGACGCGGCGCAATCTTGGAAGCGATGTCAGTAGTACTGACTTCATTTTGAGTGACTTCGCAGATATCCATAAGCTTGACAAGGCCGATCCGCTTGGTTTTGGCAAATTGACGAAGTCCATAACGAACTAAGATGCGGTTTTCATCGAGGAGGGCTCCCATGTCAGCAATTGTACCAAGCGCAACAAGGTCGAGGAATCGTTTAAGGTCAATTTTCAAAGAGCTGATTTTTCCTTCAGAGACAAGATGGTTAGTCATGGCATGTGCAAGCTTAAAGGCGACACCAACTCCGGTTAGATCACGATTCGGATAGGTGCTATTAATTAGCTTGGGATTAAGCGTTGCAACGCAATGAGGAATTTTGTCGGTAGGCTCATGATGGTCGGTAATGATGACGTCGATTTTTTTTTTAATAACTTCTTCAATCTCCTTAGCAGCCGTAATGCCGCAGTCAACGGTAATCAGAAGTTTACATTGATTTTCTATTGCAAATTCTAAGGCGTCGGTAATCAGTGTCGGGCTGGCTGAAGTACGGTTTGGAACGTAGTAAAAGACGTTCATACCGATTTGTCTGAGGAATTCAACCAGAAGAGTAGTTCCGGTGATACCATCGACATCATTATCGCCGTAGATGAGAATGTGCTCTTTTTTATCGAGAGCGTGGGAGATGCGTGTAACGGCTTTGTCCATATCGAGGAGAAAGTCCGGTGATAAGAGGTTAGGGAGCTTAGCGTAAAGAAAGTTATAGATATCTTCAAAAGTTGTAAATCCGCGTGAAACAAGTACTTGAGCTGTTACAGGATGAATGCTAAATTCCTCGGCTATTGCTGTACACCAATCTGGAGAGTAATTTGGATAGATCCAAAGGGGATTAGATGTTTCCTCAACTTCTTTCAAGTTTTTCTCAACTTAATGTCTTACCATTTTTTAGCACGTTTGGTGAACTTTTAGCCACTGTTAATTTTCATTCCATGATAATTTTTCTGCTTTTGTCTCTTCTTTCTTATGGAAAAAGAGAAGAAGAGGAGCTGCAACGAATAGAGATGAGAATGTTCCAAATACGACTCCAATAACCATCACAAGTGATAGCCCAAAGATGGTACTCCCTCCAAGGATTAGAAGTGCGATTAAGACGATGAGAGTGGTTCCTGAGGTCATAACGGTTCGACTAAGTGTGACGTTGAGAGCATGGTTAACTACGTCTTTGAAGGAATGTTTCCGCATTAGTTTAAGGTCTTCACGGATACGGTCGAAGATAATGATCGTGTCGTTAAGAGAATATCCAATAATTGTCATTAAGGCTGCAATTGTATTGAGGTCGATTTGAATCGGGACTCCAAATGCGTGAAGGATACTCATGAGGGCAATGGTCACGACAACATCAATTGCAAGGCCTAAGGTTGCACTAATTGCGTACTTAAATTCAAAGCGGATGGTGATGTAAACAAGGATACAAAGAAGGGCAAGCGAAAGGCCAATAAGTGCACTGTTGCGCATGGCGTCTGACATTTGCCCACTAATGCTAGACCAGTTGCTATCGAGTTGTTTAAGTGATTGTGTAGTTAAATGAAGCCCTTGGGTTTCTAAGGCATTGACAATCCAAATCAAGCGGGGATTGTTTTGATAGGTATAGGTAACGTCTTTGCTAGCTGTTTCAATAGGCATCTCATAAAAAGGGTTGCCTTTTTGATCAAGGCTTTTGCTAAGTAAGACTTTAATATTATTAGAAGGAGAGAGCTCACGAACTTGGAACTCCTGTCTGGGGACTCCCGCTCTAAGGAGAGCTTTTTCGATGACATTACGGTAGTTTTCATCTTGTTTCGGTTCAACTTCAAGAGAAAGAGAGTAACCTCCCGTAAAGTCCATACCAAGCATCGAATTATGTTGGGATACGAAGAAGTAACCTCCTGCTAAAGCGATGACCAAGACAAGACCAAAGCTAATCTTTGTGTGCTTGAGAAATTTGAAGTTGGATTTCTTAATGAAATTTGCCATTTTCAGTTTTCTATTCTTAGGATTTTGAACCCAACCGGTAAAGAAGTAACGGGTCATGAACAGAGCAGTGAACATAGAAGAAACAATTCCAATAATCAAGGTTAGGGCAAATCCTTTAATCGGCCCGGAGTCAAAGTGCAGAAGAATCACTGCTGCAATGATTGTAGTGATATTCGAGTCTAAAATAGCTGAAAAGGCTTTCCTATAACCTGTATGGATAGCTGAAGCAATACGACCGGAAGAAACAAATTCTTCACGGATTCGTTCGAATACAAGAACGTTAGCATCAACGGCCATTCCGACTGTAAGAATGATTCCTGCTATTCCTGCAAGTGTTACAGTTGCTTGGATGTTTTGTAGCGTTGCCCACATGATTAGGAGATTGAAGATTACTGCAACAGAGGCAACAATCCCGGCAAAGCGGTAATAGCTAATCATTAATGCAATTACGAGAACAAGGGCAATAATGGTTGCTAAGATTCCCATCATGCGATCTTTAAGGCCTAATTCGGGGCTCACATTCTTTTCTGAAAGGATGTGGGGAGCAAAGCTTAGGGATCCTGCTTTCAAATCAGCTTCTAAACGATTTGCTTCTCGTTGTGTGAAGCTTCCTGTAATCGAAACATTATCTCGAAGAGGGGATTCAATTGCTGGGGCTTGGATGATTTGGCCATTGAGAACTACAGCCATACGCCAGCCATTTCCACGAGAAAGTTCCCCTAATGGAGTTCCTTGAATTTTTTCTTTAGAGAAAGTTGAAGTCCAATTGTAGAGTTCGTTTCTTGGGTTGAGCTTTTGCCCATCTGAAAAAGTTTGGGAAGATTTAACTTCGAAAGCAAGAAAGTTCCCTCTTGAAGAGTCGTAACCTGCATGGACATTCGTGAGGTTAGCCCCCTCTAAGGCGTAGTTGTTCATCACGATGAGAAGGGGGTGGCTTTGTCCGCTCCAGTCGGCAAAGCTATCTCCACGCATGACTGCAATTTTTGAAGTAGAATCATTAAATGCACTAGAAGAATGTGTGTTAGAAGGGGGGGTGAGGCGAAGTCCTTGGTCGTAGAGGATCTTAGCGGATTCACTGACTGGTTGAATAATTTCCGTATCAAGGGTATCCCCGTAGAGGTGCTTCCAAGCAATCAAATTAATACTTTCGGGGTCTTTTCGATTGGTGACGAGAGCTTCATTCCAAACATCTTGTAGGAACTGATTGCTGCTTGCAGCCAGCGTGGAATTTTGCATACTAAATTTTTCATTTACAACGTGAAAGTACATAGAGGAGGCTTTAACAAGATCGGCGGCTGAGAGCCCTTGAGCGCTCGGAAAATCAAGTGTGATATTGGAACCTTCTTGTCGGATACTGACTTCAGATACGCCCATCTTATTCACACGGTTATAAAGTTCGTTAATCCCTTGTTTGATATCAGTTTCGTTGGTGACGATACGTCCATTTGAGTCTCGAAGTTGGATTTGGACGGTTTTACCGCCAGAAAGATCAAGGCCCCAATGAAGGATTTTTCGTTCATCACCTCTAAAATATTTGCGGAAACTAAGAGCGAAGTTATTCAGAAGAGGGTTCTTTGTCGGGGCGGGGATATCAAATTTCGAATGCAAGTCAGATTTTACTTGCGTAGCTTGATATTCATCTCTCGACTTGAGAAGGTCTTCGTGCTGTTGTGTTTCGATACGATTTAGAGCCAGGATACGTTGCTCAACGTTCGAGAACTCAAGAGTGGCGAATTTTCGTGTGCCATGAACCTTAAAATCTTCGCGAGTAGCGTTGATAATAGTCGCGTAAAAGTCTTCTGCTTCAAAGAAAAAATCATGGGCAAAATTGGCACTTAAAGGGTAAGTATTGCCGGAATATTCAAAAAAGCCGTTATTTTTTAAAAGCTCGCGTAGTGAATTAAAGTCTTGGAGAAAGGCTTGTGCTTGGGGAGAGTTAGGGCTTGACCTGAATTTGTTGTAGATATCTTCGATTCCCTTTGCAATGACATAAATGGAGTTTGTTCGAAAGCTTGCAGGAGGCGTTTCTTCAAACTGAGCGGGAGCGTAAACAACAAGACCCAATTTTTGGTCTTGTTCAGGAAGGTTTTGAAACGTTTTGTAGTCCCAAACCGGGAAGACTTCACGCTTTAAATCGGGGTGTGAAGGGTTCCACTGGTTTTGAATCAGATTCATGAGTTGCTGAGCTTGCATGCCCGAAATAGAACCAAGGTCCATCACTAACATACTTGTGCTGTTTGTCAGATTATTGAGATTGATTTGAAATTCATGACGAAAAGGGATGAGGTTTTCGCCGGTTTCTCTTCCAATGCGGGCAATTTCATTATAGATGAGTTGGTCGAGCTGATCGGAGGTAGAAGTTTTGGTTTTGTCACCTTTAATCTCTTTTTTCAAAGCTAGGATATCAGGATGGATCTCGATAAGGACCTTCTCGCTATTCCAATCGATGAGAATTTTATTGATTAGGGGGTTTGAGCTTCCAACTAACAGAGTTTGGATTGGATTGGATGCATCGACATTTTTCGAAGAGAGAGCTATATCTTGCTTAAGTTTTGAATAGGTCCACGGGATGGATCCTTGTGCAAAGACAGAAGACTGCCTCCGCAAGATTTTAAGGGCATCAGAAAGTTGGTCTTCTCTAATAATTAAAAAGTCGAGTTTTTGTTGTTCGATTGTTTCTAAAAAGTCCCCTTTATCTCGTTGAATTCGCTCTTTGTCTTGTATAGAAATGCGCTCAAGTTTGATTCGGTCGCGCAAACGTTCCAAAGCGCTAGTGAGTTCACTAATCGTTTGGTTTTTATTTGACATTAGACCTTGTGTGAAGGTAGAAAAGTACCGTTTTGCAATCGGTGAGTTTTCTCCTAAGACCTTTGCATAAGTCAGGATATTATGAGAAAGTTGCAGGAGGAATTCATCTGAGCGAGGATTGTCTTGATGATACAAAGCAGTATCAGCATATTGAGCGTTTTCGCTGGTTCCTCCAATAGCTAGACCTAATTGTAATATGCGATCATTCACGATTTCGTGATAAAGCGGTTCAATTGCTCCTGTATGATCTCTTTTCGGGGTAAAGTTAAAATAGTAATCGAGATTGTCCGTATCAAAGTGGATAGGGATATTCCTTTGAACAGTAACACACGTTGATTCATTATCTGTATTAGCAGGAGAGAGTTTGAGTTGAGAAGGCACGAAGGGAATGAGAGCCCCCGCTCTTGGGAGTTGGCTTTTGAAGGTTTCTGCATCTTGGTCACTAGTAAACTTAAGGTGGATAAGTTGTGGGTTGTCTGTGTCAAGTTTGATGGAAGAGAGCTTGATTCCTAGAAGTGCGTTAAATGACTTTAGCCAATCTATTGCGTTTGATTCCAGTTGATTGACACGGTTCACGTCTGCTTGTGCAATGCTAAAAGCTTGCTTTTCATAAATCGGTTCTTTTAAGGGCTTGGTGTAATAGAGAACCGTCGGAAGAATGTTATAAATTGTTAATAGAATAACAACTGTAATCAGAACAAATTGCCAACGCTTTTGTCTTTCCATCTTTGAATTTTCCTTCATACTAAAGTTTAAAAAAATAGCATATCTCTCTCTAGGGGATTCTGTCCAGTTAAAACCCCTAAAGACAACCTATTTTGAGTTATTATTATGTTGCAAGATAGGGTGAAATAAAAATAGGGCGCATTTAGTGGTTAAATACATGACGGATAACTTTAGATGTGGTAAAAAGATAGTTTTTGTTTGAAAGAGTTTATGAATCAATGCCGACTTTAGCAGTTGTTGGTCTTCAGTGGGGAGATGAAGGTAAAGGTAAAATCATTGATCACTTGGCTCAAGATACCGACATTGTTGTTCGAGCTCAAGGGGGACATAATGCTGGACACAGCGTCATTGCTTGCGGAAAAGAATACCACTTTCACTTGATCCCTTCAGGGGTCCTTTATGATCACACACAGTGTTATATTGGGGATGGTACAGTGATTGACCCAAAGTCTCTTCTTAATGAGATCGATCGGTTGGAAGAGGGTGGTATTTTTCTAAAAAATCGTCTTTTTATTTCTCCATATGCTCATGTGCTGTTTCTTTACCATCAATTACTTGATCAGTTTAAAGAGAAAGAAAGAGGTCGGGATGCAATTGGGACAACAGGCTGTGGTATTGGCCCCTGCTATGTTGATGCTATAGGAAGAGAGGGAATTAGAGTTTGCGATCTGATTAACCCTAAGAGTTTCAAAAAAAAATTGATGGATGTCCTCGCAATCAAAAATCGAGAATTTGAAGCCCTTTATCGGCAAGCACCTCTTGATGAGGAAGTTCTCTTTGAGGAGTATTCTGCTTTTGCTGAGAAGCTTAGACCTTATGTACAACCTTTTGGAGAGCGATTAGAGACTGCAATCCAATTAGGGAAAAAAGTATTGTTTGAAGGAGCACAAGGGGCTCTTTTAGATGTGACTTATGGAACTTATCCCTTTGTTACTTCTTCACATACGACTAGTGCAGGTCTTGCCTTAGGTGCTGGAATTGGGCCAAATCGGATTGAGGCTACACTGGGGGTTGTTAAGGCCTATACGACTCGTGTGGGACAGGGCCCTTTCCCGACAGAGTTTTCCGAAGAAGAGTCAAAGAAATTTTTAAGCCCTTTTCAAGCTCGGGAAGTGGGAACGACAACAGGGAGACTTCGTCGGATTGGTTGGTTTGATGCTGTTCTTGTTCGCTATGCCATTCGATTAAGTGGAGTAAAAGCTCTTGCGTTAACAAAGTTAGATGTGCTTAGCTCTTTAGATTCTATTCAAATTTGTGTTGGTTACAAGATCGGGAATCAAGTTTTGCAAATACCACCGGTTGAATTAGAAGCTTTTGAATCTGTTATTCCTGTTTACAAGATATTTGCAGGTTGGAAAGAGCCGATAAATAAAATTAAATCAGGTCAGGAATTGCCGAAACATGCTAGAATTTTTCTCGAATATGTGGAAAAAATATGTGGTGTCCCGATTGAACTCGTTTCTTATGGGCCTGAAAGAGAAAAAGTGTGGGTAAAGAAAAAGCTTTTTTATGAACGATCCTAGTTTAAAGTTGTTGCTTGATTCCATTTATTCTGAAGAGGATTTCGATCTCATCGATCCAACACTTGTTCCTCATCACCTTGCTCTCATTATGGACGGAAACCGTCGCTGGGCAAAAAAATTTGATTATCCTTTTGAAGTCGGTCATTGGCAAGGTTCTGAGCGGCTAGACTGTATTGTTCGCGCCGCTGCTGAGTTGGGGATTAAAGTAGTGACGACTTATGCCTTTTCTACCGAAAATTGGAGAAGGCCCCAAGAAGAAATTGATATGCTTATGCAAATTTTAGAGGCCTATCTGATTAATAAGCGCGAGCGCTTGGTTAAAGAAGGTGTGAGACTTCATGCTATCGGAGACCTCTCAAAGTTACCTCAAAATATCCTTGATGCTATGCAAGAAACGCTTGAAGCAACAGAAAAGTGTGACAAAATCGATCTCGTTATTGCGATAAATTATGGTGGCAGAGATGAAATTTGTCGAAGTGTAAAGAAGATCGTAGAAATGATGGAGGAGGGAAGTATAAGCAAAGAGAATATTACGCAAGATTTGATTGCTAATCATCTCGATACAGCTCAGTGGCCAGACCCCGACCTCATCATCCGTACCAGTGGCGAGAACCGAATGAGTAATTTTTTGACTTGGCAGGCTGCATATAGTGAAATCTTAGTGACGGATGTATTATGGCCTGAATTTTCAGAAAAAAATCTATTTGAAGCTGTTTTAGAATTTCAAAAGAGAAGTCGTCGATTTGGAGAGTAGTACACGAAAAATGGTGAATAAATGAATGAAACACGTAACTGCGGGATAAATTCATGATTTTTCCAGATTTGTCTAAGCGTTTGCTCATTTCTTTTCTTAGCTTAGCCATTATTACCGTAGTCTTAGTTTTTGCTTATCAGCTCATTGTTATGTGGCTGCTTGCGGCGGGGATTGCTCTTATGGGTGCGGTTGGGATCTGGGAGTA
>RDPX01000121.1:1975507-2000478 GCA_003991215.1 Morbakka virulenta
CTCAATATTTCCAATTTACAATAGGCTACAATAGATGCAAATATGTGAGTCTTCTGTGTTTTTACAACTTTTGTGGGAGATTTCTCTAGACTTGCATTTTGTTTGATTGATTTGTGATACTCTTCTATTCTCCATCGTTTTTGATAGATCTCATAGACTTTTTCAGCATCAATTTCTAAGTCATTAGTAACAAGATATAATTCCCCTGTAGACCCATCTTCGTTTTTGAAGACCTTCTTCATTAGGCTCACAGGAAAAGAAAGGTCTTTTAACCAGACCTTTCTTTTTTCACCATCTTTGAGCTCTAGTGTCTTTAAATTTCGATACTTTCTTTTTCTCTTATCTTCTTCCGAAAAGGCCAATAAACGATTCGATTTAATTCCAAAAATAAACTTCTTATTCATTTCATATTCTATAAACTCCATGTTCTTCTTTGCTCCAAACCAATTATCTGCAAGGATATACTCAAAACATATTTTATTTTTTTGGGCTTGTTTTATCTGAGATCGAAACATCTCATTTTTTGTTGTCGATGATCTTCTCATTTCTTTTTTTGTCTTTACGTCACAGAAAATAAGTTCTTTATGAATAGTCTCTATTGAAACCGGAAAAGCTATATCATCGTAACGTACTAAACATGATAGAAGATTAACTCCTTTGATACATCTTCCTTTAGCATGAGAAAAATGCCAACAAATGATTTCATTCTCATCTGTGTAAGGTTTTTCTTCTATCGTATCGTCTATGATCAGGACTCCATTTTTTTCTTTTTCAAACTTTCGCACCTGAGGTTTTATGTATTTCCATAAGTCTTTTGATCCAAGATCGCTCTCTCTTAAAAATCTGCTAATTTTATCATGACTCACTTCTCCTTCTAATAACGCTTCAAGTCCTGTAGCAGTTGCGTATTTGTTTTGGCTGATGAGGTAATCTGTATAAATATCCAGCAATTGTTCTTGAGCCATTTTTTCTCCTTAATCAGGAAAAAAATAGTGCTTTCAAAAAAATCTTTCAACTCAATTTTGCGTAAGGTGAGTTACAAAAAAGACTCATGCCCATGTTACTGAGCGTAATCGAAATTTGGCAGAAAAAGTTAAAGGTTTAGAATCTGCGGTTCAAGCTTATGAGGCATCCAAGCTCGTTCAAGATGCTGAAATCGATCGACTAGAAAGAGTCAATACATCTCAAAATACACAACTTACAGAATCTCGAGAAAAAGTTATCGAGCTCGAAGCAATCACTCAAGAAAGTAATGACACTATCCTAGCTAAAGAAAGAAAAATCGGCGATCTTCAAAAAGCCTATCGTCAGCTCGAAAATGACTTGGACAGTTTTAAAGAAAAGCTAAAAGAGAATGCCACATTAAAGCAGTATGCTGAAGAGAGTGCGCAGGGACTAACCAAAAAGCTGGAAGATGCAGAGCAACAGATTTCTACTCTTGCAAACAATCTAGCTTCTAAGAATGAGGAGCTAATAGAGTTACGAGAAGTACTTCATGTAGCTCAGCAAGAAAATATAAAGTTAAACGAATACATTGTCGAGTTAAAAAATACAAATAAATTTTTGAAAAATCTTTTTAAAAGGACTAAAGAAATTGCAGTTAAACTTAATGCAGAGTTCGATCCTTTCGATATTGAGAAAAGCATTCATGCAATAAATATGAAAGCTTTTCAAGTTGTACAGGAACGAGATCTTAACCTTTCAAACGTCGAGGCGCTTCGATCGGAGCTGCGCCAAATTTCAGAAGAAGCACTTGATACACAAAGATCTCTTACAAATCGAGCAAAAGAACTTGAAGACCATATTCAGATATTGGAAGATACTGTCGTATATCTTCAAAGATGGGTTAAAGAACTTCGAAAATCCGAAAAAAGCTTCCTTTTACATCTAGATCATCTTTCAGCTGTAATAGCTCAAGAAACTTAAGGATCTAGAGCCTCCTCGCCGACAAATTCATAAGAAGAAGCACTTGATATACTCTGCTTAAAGTAGACGAGTTAGCTATAAATTTGGATAAAAGAAAAAGTTTATCTCGAAAAAGCGCAGCCTTCAACAGTTTCAATGAAAATTGTTTCGGTTGACGGTTCACTCAAACAACCTCTTTTATATATTCAACTTATTCCCAATAAATTCGTCCATAACATGAAGTCACTTCCTGTTCTCTAACTGATATACAACGACCGTCAATTTAAATTACCGTTGCAGAAAATCTGAAAAAGCCCTAAATTTTATTAACTTAACGATCTAGTTTGGCCAGGTAGCTCAGTCGGTAGAGCAGAGGACTGAAAATCCTTGTGTCGCCAGTTCGATTCTGGCTCTGGCCATTTTATTACCTCCCCCTCTTTGCTAGGAAATACCCCTAGTTTTTTTTGAATTCCTGCGCTTTAGATGTATTGCATTTCCATAGAGCTGAAAGTTCTTACCCCTTCCTCAAAAATAAAAAAAACTTTTAATCTAGATTCTGGTAAAATGACCTGCCTCAGTTTAAAGAAATGTTTTAGTGATTAATGAGTTTAGCAGTTGAAGTATCAGGCGAAGGTGGGAACTGTGTTGAGTGGACGGATGTTCAACTTGAACGCTTAGGCTGTAATATACGCACGATGGGGTGTTCAATAGCATGTGGGGCGGTTGTTTGGTACTCAGCAGCAACCCTATCACCGTATTTTCTTAGCTTAGCGGCGGTGATCGCATTTTTGGGTAAATGCGAATTTGACTATGCTCAAGAGCTCATTGACTTTGATAATCCAAAAGAACTAAATGAAGTTCGAGCCAAAATTTTAAAGACTCCCTTGGATCAAATTATTTATAAATATAATCGCTACTTTGACTTAAGGATTATGCCTCGATCTGCGTGGTGCAATAAGTTCTACTCGGATACGGAAGGGCTTAATTTTTCTCACCTTTATGATAAGTATCAATGGGCAGATATTTCGGAACTATTTCCAAAAGATGAAAGAACTCGGTTTGAAGCAGTTTGGAAACAAGCAACACCAGTTATTGAAACATACAAATCCAGAAAAACCAATCTAGAAAAAAGTTATGAAAGACGAAAAACTGCCATTATCGATAGATACACATATACAGAACCTCGTTACTACTATACCAACGGACAGATCAATGTCTATTATGTGAGTGTTACAGATTGGGATCGAGCACAACCTAACCTCATCAAGCTAGCCCAAATGAAGGAGAAAGAGTTAGAAATTCTATGGGGAGAATCCCGTCCTCAATATCAAGCCTTTGAACGGACCTATCAGACCTTCTTGCGATCCATAACCTACAATCAAAGTAAAGTAAAATAAAGCGCAATTTTCAACAGTCCCATTATCGGGATAGGCCCCTAATTTTTTTTCGCCTTGATAAAACCAGAAAGTAAAATCAAGAGACAAAGTCCTACAATCCCAAAGTCCCCCCAAATGGTATAAAGTGTTCGATAAGAATAAAGGTCTACAGGGAGGACAAGGGCTCCTTTTTGCATTTCAAAATTGATATTACCGTCATTAAGAATGGCAGTAGTGCGCCCTAAACTATCAACTCCCGCCGTAACTCCCGTATTGCAAGCGCGAACGAGAGGCACGCCATTTTCAAGAGCACGCAAACGCCCATGGTTAAAATGTTGCTGAGATAAACGAGAAAAAGGATACCAAGCATCATTTGTCACATTAACAAAAAGCTTTGCTCCTTCTTGTCGGCTTTCTCGCATTAAGTGGCCAAAACATTCCTCGTAACAAATTGAAATACTTAAAGGTTGGTTTCCTGTAAATACCTTAGCTTCTTTCCCATGGGTGAAGAAATCTGCAATTCCATAACGAGCAACAAGGGGTTGTAAAAACTTCAGAGGGAGGTATTCCGCAAGAGGAACCAAAACCCTTTTCTCGTAACGTCTGATTTGGGGGTTTCCCGGGAGAAAATGAAAGGCGGCGGCGTAATGAAGTCCTTTCTCTTCATCAGTATCATCAAGCCCTACAATCACTTCTGCCTTATAGTGATCGGCAAGTACCTGCCCCCAAAAAGTGTTATTAACATACCATCTTCCCTTTCTTTTTTCCGCATAAGGAGCTTGTAGCAAATGGCTAAAGCACGGGTTGTCGAGGCCCCATTCATGCTGCAAAACCTCCAACACAGACTCATAAGGATAGACACAGGTAGAGGCACTAAAAGGAACTGCTGACTCAGGAAATACAATCAGGTCAAAGGGTAGTCCTGTTTTTTTCTCTACATGGCGGATCATATAGCACCACTGATGAAAGGCAGGAATAAAACGTTCTCGCTTTTCATAAAAAAATGTTTTTTGATCAGGTAAGAGGGATGTCTGAATCAGAGCCACATACATGAGCTGCCGCTCTTTTTCTCTCTGCAAGTCATGATAGCCGATATGACAAACCCCAAAAAAATAAGGGAGGAGAAAGCACCCTCCCCAAGCTAGGCAGGCTTTCTTCTGATGAGAAAAGAACAGCTTGGTCGCTAAGAGATTAACCACCATCACCCAAAATGAAAGACCAAATATACCTAAAACAGCTACAGCTTGAGAAGGGATAGCGTAAGCTGTCATAGAAAGTCCAACCGGATTCCATGCAAACCCACAAAAAATGAAGAGCCGCCCCCATTCAATTAAAGTCCAGATCGAAGCAATAAGTAAAATACGTCCAATAGAAATAGGTAGCTTTAAGGGGAAGAATAGGCTTAAAAAACCAAACTGAACTCCTAACCAGACAATCAATGCAGTATAAACAAAAAGAATATAAACTCCTTGATAATCAGTGGTTGCCATCCAAGAAAGTTGAATGCTTTGAACACACGTGAACCAAAAAGCGCTGTAGAAAAATCGTCTTTTTCGACTTTCTACGGAGAAAAGAGTAATCCAAAAAAGAGAAAATCCGACTGCGCTTGAAAGCAGGGATAGGAAAAGACTAGCATGTGGTTGCCCAAATGCCACAACAATCCAACTTAGCAAAACAAGAAAAAGCCGTCTTCCCTTCCCCATTGCTTGCTATCCCTTTTTTATTTCAAATGAGGGACCAAAAGTTAAAAGGAGCAAAGTTCCGATGATCGATAAGTTTTTCATAAACAACGCAAATTCGGTATGAAACTGATCTCCTACATAAAACCAAAAGCTATGATAGACAAAGGTTACAGGAAGCAAGAAGAGCAACAGAAAAAACGCCCCCAAACGCATCTTAACCCCAAATAAAATAAGGAGCGCACCTATAAGCTCTAAAAAAGAAGGGACGGCTAGAAGAATTGGCGCACTTGAAAGGGGATAGTCAACGAATCTTGCACTCGCTTGAAACCCACTAAGTTCGGTATGCCAATGACAAAATATCATCACTAGGCTTTCTTCGGCGTCATGCCAATTAATAATTTTATTTAAGCCTGCTATAATAAAAATCAAACAGATCAAGATCCGGGCAATAAAAAGAATGCTTTGTTGGAGCCGGCTCATGTTCCTCTATTATCCATATAGTGATTTCACTTTAAATATCATAATGGCAGAGTTTTTTATTTATTTGTAGGGTTTCCCTAATCTCTTTTCTAGAGTAAAATATTCCCAACAGATAGGTATATATGAAAAAATTTAGAGAATATCACCTTCTTAGAATTTTAGATGGCTACGGGAACATCTCTTTTCCTTTAGATACTTTTTTACGCCATTATTTTCGCGAAAACAAAGCCATCGGCTCTAAAGATCGCCAAGAAATCTGCGAGATCCTTTACAAAATAATCCGCTGGAGAGGCCTCCTTGATTATCTATGCAAAAAACCAATTACCTGGGAGAAACGTCTAGAAAAACATTTATCGATTAATCCACTCGATTTCAAAGATAATACGAGTATTCCTATTCATGTCAGGGTGAGCTTTCCTCAAGTTATTTTTAATCGCCTGCAGGATCATTATGGAGAAGAGAAGGCTATTTCTATTTGCTTAAACTCCAATCAGGCAGCACCTACTACTATTCGCACAAACCTGATTAAAACATCCCGTGAAACCCTTTTAAATCAGTGGAAAGACAGTTATGACATTAGACCTTGTATGCAGTCAAAGTGGGCGATTACCTTCAACAAAAAAATTAATTTTTTTGGGCTTCCTGAATTCAAACAAGGGCTTTTTGAAATTCAAGATGAAGGCAGTCAGCTTATTGCCAACCAATTAGAACCGGAAGGAAAAGATCACATTCTCGATTACTGTGCCGGATCCGGAGGAAAAACTTTAGGATTTGCCCCTAAAATGGGCAATCAAGGACAAATCTATCTCTTTGATATTCGCCTACATATGCTGGAGGAAGCAAAAAAACGCCTTAAGAGAGCCGGAGTACAAAATGCTCAAATTCTTGATAAAAAAAAACTCAAAAAAAAGGGGCTTATCGAGCGCATGAACTGGATTCTGCTTGATGTCCCCTGTTCCGGAAGCGGAACCTTACGACGCAACCCGGATATGAAATGGAAAATATCAAACGAATCTTTAGAGCGGCTTATAGAAGAGCAGAGAAAAATCTTCGATAAAGTCTTAAAATTTTTGCATCCTAATGGGAAAATCGTCTATGCTACATGCAGTATCTTTCCTGAAGAAAATGAGAAACAAGTCTCATATTTTATTAAAAAATACGATTTAAAATTGGCGAAACCCCCTTTTCTTACTTTTCCAAAACCCGGAGAAATGGATGGTTTCTTTTGTGCGGTGCTTAAACGATGATGAAATGGATTTTAGCTTTAGCTTTGCTCTTAATAAGAATCTGTCCTCTAAGCGGTCTTTTACCTGATACAATGGCACTTTCACCAACTCCTAAAACTTTTCAAGAAGGACCTCGACTTGTCATTAATAACCGTCCACTCGCAAAAATTAACGGTAAAGTCATTACGTTAACCGATGTGATTAAAAAAATGGATCTCTTCCTTTTTGACTACGACCCTAATTTTACCCCCAGTACTCCTGAAAGATATCAACTGTATATGAGTCGATGGGAAAGCACTCTTAATGACATGATCGGAAACGAACTTATTCTTCTTGACGCCGAAAAGAAAGAAATCAAAGTCAGTGATGGAGAAATTCGCGAAGAAATGGAAAACCGTTTTGGCCCCTATACAATGCTCAATCTAGACAAAGTCAACCTCTCTTATGAAGAAGCACGGACGATTATCCGTACAGAATTAATCATTCAACAACTTGTTGGAATGAAAATCCATGCAAAAGCTTTTCAAATCGTTACGCCGCAATTGATTAAAAATGCTTATGCCGAATACCTAGCTAAAAATCCCCCCCAAGAAAATTGGACTTATCAAGTACTCTCTATTCGAGGAAATGATAAAACGATTTGCGAAACACTTGCACAAAATGTCTATCAAATCCTAGAAGAAAAAGAGCTGTCTCTTAATGAAGCTATTAAAAAAATCAATCAAAATCAAGAAGGGATCACAATTAGCCTCTCTGATGATTATAAGGGACAGACTTCAAAACTTTCTCAGCAACACTACGTCGTTTTGAAGACTCTCACACCAAAATCATTCAGTAAACCTGTTTCACAGGTAAGTCGCCATGATAACAGTGCCGTTGTTCGTCTGTTTCACCTTAAAGAGAAAGGCAGCAGCCAACCATCTAGCTTTAATGAGATGCATGATCAACTCAAAAATGAACTCCTCTTTAAAACTTCAGACAAAGAAAAAGAGGATTATATCAAGACTCTTAAAAAGCGCTTTGGTTATGATAAGCATAACCCTAAGTTTGAGATTCCTGAAGACTACCACCCTTTTCTTCTTCTATGACCCTTTTTAAACCGTCAACTCTCAAAAACTTCCTCCGAGACATTGACGCCACGCCGAATAAAGCTCTATCCCAAAACTTTCTAATTGACGGAAACATTTTAAATAAAATTCTCGAGGCGGCAAAGGTCTCTTCAAATGATTTTGTTCTTGAAATTGGACCGGGGCCGGGAGTGTTAACCGAGGCTTTCCTTAGTAAAGGCGCCTCTGTCCTAGCGATAGAAAAAGACCGTAAGTTTTCGCAGGCTCTTAACAGGTTCAACTCTCCACACTTTGGATACCTTAGAACCGACTTCCTCGAGATTGATATTGAAGAGGAACTCAAAAAAAGATTAAAACCCGGACAAAAAGCTAAAGTGATTTCGAATATCCCGTACCATTTAACCGGAATTATTCTTCAGCGACTTCTCCCTCTTCACCGGACGATATCGTGTTTAACGTTGATGCTGCAAAAAGAGGTGGTCGAAAGATGCTTGAGTCAACCAAAAGAAAAAAGCTACAGCTCTTTTACTGTATTTACGCACTACTATTCGACCCCTAAATCCCTTTTTATCGTAGAACGAACTTGTTTCTATCCTCAGCCATCAGTGAATTCTGCTGTGATTCAATTGACATTGAAAAAGCCTCCCGACGACATCTCCCCGGCTTTTTTCTTCGAGATCACAAGAACGGCGTTTAAGAAGCGACGGAAAATGTTAAGAACATCATTAAAACCGCTCTTTGTTCCCCAAGATGTCGAAACCCAACTTCAAAGTTTAGGGCTCAAACCAACTGCTCGCCCAGAAGAGCTTTCCCTGAACTTATTCTTAAACTTCGCGCGAAATCTTAAAAACAAAAAAAAGCATTCCCCCTATACCTAGCACTAATAAGGCTGTGAGAAAAATTCGAAAAGGTAATGGCCGTTCAGACTTTCCTACTGCTGCTGAGATTACAGAAGCAAGCAAGGTCTTTTCAACAGGCATGGAAGCATAAAGCGGAGCGGTTTCTAAGAGATGCTCCTCCTCATCGAGAATACGTATTTCTCCAACCCAGCTTCCTTTTTTAATAGGAACAGTTATCTGTTCCCAGTTAAGTTCGATTTTAATTTTAGGTTCTTCTGAAGAAAAGTAAGAAATCTTCACATCATCGTGTAAGGTAGCAGTCAAAGGAGTTTTGGCTCCTTTAATCAAACGGGTGAATCTGTTTTCTTCTTTTCTAAACAGAAGTCGCTCTTCTTTTAGCTCCGAAAAAGCAGTTTCAAAAAGACGGATAGCATCGCGGTAACACTGGCTTGAACTCTCACACTTCATTAAAACAGCAATCAGTGTCCGCTCTCCATCACGTGCGACTCCTACAAAGGTATAACCTGCATTCGAGGTATAACCTCTCTTCATTCCGATTGCTCGAGGATAAAAAAACTTTCCTGGCCGCAAGAGTTCATTATTTTGCTGAAATATTCGGGAACCCTGTAAGTTTGTTGATGAACGCTCATACTCTTTCGTCGAAACGATTTCTCGTAACAGGTCATTTTTTAGGGCCGCCTGTGTAATCAAGGCCATGTCATAAGCTGTTGTCCTATGTTCTGGGTGATGAAGTCCGTGAGGATTACAAAAAAGAGTATTATGACAACCTAGACTTTTTAAGTAAGCATTGAGCCCCTTCATAAATCGAGGAATACTCCCCCCTATATAATGAGCCAAATAGTTAGCTGCATCATTACCAGATACAAGCATCATTCCATATAAAAGATCGATCAAAGGGAGCTCTTCACCGCCTCGTATCCAAAAGTGAGTTCCATCAGGTTCTAATAAATAGGCAGGATTTTTATAGTGGCATGCCTCTTTCACACTTTTATTCATTTTCTTAAGACAATAAGAAGGACAAGAGACGAGTACGTCAAAACCTTCTTTAGTTCCTTCAAGCGCATATAAACAAGTTGCAATCTTTGTCGTGCTAGCCGGGAAAACTGGATCATCTGCATTTTTCTGATAGAGAACAGCCCCTGTTTCCGCGTTAATTAAAATAGCTGATCTAGCTGAGACTCTTGCCTTAAGGGGTTCAGCTTGAAGCGCTCCTGTTAAAACAAGTAGGCAAACAAAAATGATTCCTCGCATTACAAGTCCTTTAAAACTCGGTTATATTCTGGGACTGTTGAAAGCTACCATTTTACGATCTAAACTCTTTCTTTTACCCAAATCCAATACGCACCTAACTCACCTACTATAAGCAGAGTATGTCAAGTGAGCTGTGGATCGAATTTCGAAAAAACTAAGTATTTATCTCGAAAAAGCGCAGCTTTCAACAGTCCCATTCTTGTTTCTTGTATCAAATTGAGAAAACCACCTCAATAAAAAGATCAAATTTTAACACATAAAGAATTTAGATTAAGCCATTTTAATGGATATAGAAATAAAAATAACAAAACATCTCTTTTAAAAAAAAGAAAGGCTGATTATGAAGAAAAAAAGCAGTAGTCATTAGTGAAACAGACTAAGCGACAAATCTGATAAAGGAAGTCTGAATGAAGGCGCTTAAAAAGGACATAGCGAGTATCTTGAATGAATCCCATACAACTAGATCAAGCTTATAATGAATTCATCTCGAATCTTCCAAGCTGGATTCCTGAAGGCATCATTGAAATAGATCTATCTCTTCTTGAAGAAACAGGTCTTCTTAATTTTGAGACATTTGAAGAAAACCAGACATCCGAACAACTCCCTCATTATTTTCATGTGATTGAAACTGCTGACAAAGTCACATTGTTCAATCATCAGTTTGTCATTTGGATTGTTCCGAAAATTGTCGACGAAACGCCTACGACAGCCGTAATGATTGCACTTATGACAGAAAACCAGCCTCATTTAGAGATCGTTTTTTCAACACAAGGTGTCTATAACACACCAAAATTTGTATTGCGACTCCTTAAGTACTATTTATCTGAAGTCATTGATACGGAAGAAGCGATTTCCTCGATCGGAAAAAATTAGGTTCTGCATCTCTTTTTTAGCGTAAGGACATTAGCATCTCCATCACGGGAATATTCGATGGTATCCATAAGTTTCTGCATAAATGCAATCCCAAGACCTCCTTCCGTTCTTTCCTCCAAAGAAGCTAAAGTATCGATCTCTTTGCCATTTTTTAAAGGATTAAAGGGTTCTCCATAATCTCGAATGACGAGTTCAATATGATCTTCCGGGAAAAATCGATACATAATCTCGATTGTACCTGATTCATAGAAGTAAGCATGCTCAATAATATTAACAAGTGCCTCTTCTAAGGCAACTTCAATTTTATTCACCTCGGTCTCACTATAACCCCCTTCTTGGACATAGCTTCGAACCCATCCTAGCATGTCATGCAAAGTCTCTAAGCTGGCATCAAAGGAAGAAGAGATTGACTTAGGTTTACCCATCAGCAAATGACTTAACTCATTAAATTTTTTATTCATCATAGCGGAAATATATTTTTCTGTAGTTAAAAAGAAAGGATGTTGCGGTGTTAGAAATTGCCCACATTATGGGGAATATTCTCTATGCCTTCTACAATTTTCAGAGCAAGTTCCCGGTAAAGGGGGCTTAGAGAAGCATCTCGCGCCCCTTCCTCTGAATCGAGTTGCCCCAAAGAAAAGAAGAGTACCGACTGGCGAATCCCTTTGGCATCAATAAAGGAAGCATCTTGCAAGGAATCCGCATCAATAAAGTCAAAGTCGCTACTTCCTTTGACATCAAAAGGACCATAAATAACTTTTTTCGAATGAGTATCAACAACAGAAATACGAACAGTTACTTCACGGCGACCTTCATTCGGCACAAGACGGTTAACGCGTACGCCCGAAACGGGATGGCGGTCATATTTGTAACCAATATGCTCTGAGGAATCGTTGATAACCGTTCCTTCTAAAGTAAGTTCACCACCTTGAGTCGCATACTCAAACGAGCCCGAAAACCCTAAAGTTTTAACGACAGCGTCCGTTAAAAGACCTTGATCATCTCCGGCAAAGTAGGGAACAGAAATTGTTTTATAATGGGAAGAAAGGCAACCGTCGTCAATGCGGTAACCGCAAGCCGGCAAAAGGAGAAGCAAGAAAACCGTGACCCATTTTCTAAAACCTCTACATAACGAATTAAATGCCATGTTGTTATCTTTTGCTTTGGGATCCGCTTTTCTTTTCTGCAGCACTGCTAGCTATTTAATCGTTTAAAACTCGAAGGAAATCCGATAAACCCATTTATTTATTCAGAAGCCTTTTGCCCGGAGATAGATAGAGACGGCTCTTCTTCTGCATTTTCGACAATGAGAGTTTCTTCTTGTTTTGATTCTTTTTTAAAAAGAGCCTCGGCTTCAGAAATATTCAGAGCTTCAAGGCGTTTCTTCGAACGCTCTGCAAAGGTAGTTTCAGGAAACCGCTTAATGATGGTTGCATAATAAATCGCTGCAGCTTTGTCTTTTTTTGTACGCTTATAAAATTCCCCGATTTCAAATAAATCCTCTGCAAGTTGTTCCTTCATTCGGAAAAGGTTCTTTTCTGCATTCTCAATACGAGGTTCTCCGGGGAAATGCAGGCGAAACTTACGAAGATTGATCTCAGCAAGGTCGAGGTTGACGGAATCGGGAAATTCATTTTCACATTCCTTCATATAAACATTTGCAACCCCCAGATAGCATTCAGGTGCCAGAGGATGCTTCGGGAACCGCCGAATCAGAGTTTGATAGGCATCGATGCTCTTCTTATATTCCTCCATAGCGAGAAGAAGATTTCCTTTTCGATAAAGTGATTGAGCGGCAAGATCATCACGAGGGAAAGTGGCGATCACTTCATCATAGATCTTCATGGCTTCTTCATAGGCATGAAGCCATTTAGGCATACGCTCCCAACCAAAAACGTGCCGTTTAGCCCCAGCTTCAAATTTACAAGCGATCTCAAATTTATAACGAATGACTTGATCAAAAAACTTAGGCGTAAGCTCTTCTTTTAAGTAACGGGAAAAATTCATATTGGCAAGTTCGTAGTCTTGAAGTTGAAAATAAGCCAACCCTAAATAATAATATGCTTCACAAGCAAAAGGGGTTTGAGGAAAATCTTGAATGAGGTCAAGAGAGTGGTGAGCAAGCCTTTTCCAGTCTTGGTTTTGATAATCTTCAATCATAGCACTGTAATGATCATGGACCGATAGTTGACTCCTCCTATCTAAGTCTAATGGGTTAGCACCTAATGCCGAAAAAAGGCTTAATCCAATACATGCAAAAACTGCAAAATATTTTTTATAGAACATCATCTACATCCACATGTCTATTTTTGAAAGAATTATAGCGTCTTAGATATCAAATGAAAAGGATTGAATGAATGAAAGCTTTTTTAAGTGACCTTCAAGTTCTAAATTCCACCCCACTCCCCATTTAGATTCTACCTCAACCGTAGCAATTTTTCGACCGTCCGCATGAAAACCGATAAAGACAGGGTGGTTTCCCGGGAAACAATGGAAGAGTTTTTTTAATTTAACAATCTGGCTTAGCCGAACGAGATTTGCATCGAGAGTCAAATGCAAGGTTTTCTTCTCGTCCTTTGGCTTTTGCTCTTGTTTAAGTTTAGACATGCTTTTCTTCTTCCTCTTAGCTTCAGTTTTCGCAACTTCTTGTGTCTGCTTGTAGAGAGTATTTAAAGCCTCAATCTTTTCGCGATCCAACTCGGTGAGCATATCGATGGTTCGACAACGCAAGTGTATGGCTTCTCCCTCTTTGTCAACCTGTAAGATGGCATATACCAGCTGATTTTCAACAAGAAGGTGACCTTTATCTTCATATAAGTCAGGCCAAATAGGAAGCTCAAAATGCTCCATACCATCGCTGATAGTAAGAATGGCAAACTTTTTGCGGGTCTTATTAGAAACTTTGATTTTGATACTTTCGATAATACATGCGGTTTTGCAAATGCTTCCGTGAGGCAAGTTTTCGATATCATGAAAAGTCTGACCACCGAGCTTTTCAATCAGGTCTTTGTATTCATCCATGGGATGGCCGGTCAGATAGAACCCTAATAACTCTTTTTCTTTAGCGAGCAACTCCTTCTTTGTAAGAGAGTTTTTGACTTTAGGGGGGATTTGAACGGAATGCTCTTCTTCCATCATCGATAAGAAATCGAGTACCCCCTTAGCTTTTTCTTTTTGTTCACACGCAGCCCGATCAAACATAGGTTCGACACTCATGAGCAAAGCTTCACGTTCCCAACCCGTAAAATCAAAGCTCCCTGCCTCAACTAAGTTCTCAACAACTTTTTTCCCTACCTTAGTCGTATCGATCCTACTAAAAAAATCATGAAGAGATTTAAAAGAACCCTTTTTCTTCCGCTCTTCAATGATCGTCTCTACAACTCCCTTTCCAACGCCTTTAATTCCAGACATAGCAAAGCGGATTCCAACAGCTGTCGCTACAAACTCAACCCCCGCCTCATTAACATCAGGAGAGAGAACGGGAATATTCATTGTCTCCGCTTCTCGAATATGCTTCGCGACTTTTGTAAGGTCATCAATATCACAGGTCATAAGTGCCGCGAGCCATTCATTAGGATAATTTGCTTTTAAGAATGCTGTAACATAACTTAAATAACCATAAGCAGCAGCATGAGATTTGTTAAACCCATAAGAAGCAAACTTTTCGATTTTATCGAAAATTTCCATAGCTCTATCTTCGTCGATTCCGTTATCAAGAGCCCCCTTGCGAAATTTTTCGCGTTGCTTCGCCATTTCTTTTTTATCTTTTTTCCCCATAGCACGACGCAAAACATCGCCTTCCCCAAGAGTGTAATTGGCAAGGCGAGAGGCAATCTGCATCACCTGCTCCTGGTAAACCATAATGCCATATGTTTCTTGGATAATATCTCCCATAAGAGGGTGGTCAAGCTCAATTTTTTCAAGCCCATGCTTCCTGTTAATGAAAGATGGGATCATTTCCATGGGACCTGGACGGTAAAGGGCTCCTACCGCAATGATCTCCTCAAACTTATCGATATGAAGTTGTTTAGCTAGTTCTTGCATCCCGGATGATTCTAACTGGAAGACCCCTAAAGTTTTTCCATGGTTCAAAAGATTAAACGTATTTTGATCTTCAAGAGGCAAATCGACCCAGTCAATGGTTTGGCCTGTTGACCTTGAAATTGCATCGACTGTTTTTTGGATTGATGTTAGAGTCTTGAGTCCAAGAAAGTCAATTTTAAGCATTCCGACAGACTCTACCGGTTTCATCGAGTACTGTGTTGCGCTTATCTCAGAATCTTTCGCACTGCAGATAGGAATATGATCGGTTAGAGGATCCCCGCATATAATAAGCCCGGCAGCATGGATTCCCGTATTACGAATCGATCCCTCCAATTTGAGCGCATAATCGAGAATCCGCTTTGCGTCACTATCTGTTTTAGTTAAGGCCCGCAGTTCAGGATCAATTTCAAAGGCTTTTTCGAGTGTCATTGTCGGGTCTTCCGGAACGAGTTTCGCGATCTGATTGACTTTGGCTAAAGGAACACTTAAGACACGACCGACGTCTTTAATCGCCATCTTGGCTTTCATAGTACCGAAAGTAATGATCTGCGCTACTTTCTCTTTCCCGTACTTCTTTAGGGTATAATCGATTACCTCCGAACGCCGATCCATGCAGATATCCACGTCAATGTCAGGATAGGACATCCGTTCGGGGTTGATAAAGCGTTCAAAGAAAAGATTAAAACGCAATGGTTCGATATCTGTAATTCCGATGAGGTAGAGAATAATGGATCCAGCTCCGGATCCACGCCCAGGGCCAACAGGGATACCTTGTTCCTTTGCCCAAGCAATAAAATCGTACACGATCAGGAGATAATCACACATGCCTTTTGAAGTAATGATTTCAAGTTCATGCTCTAAACGATTATTCACCACTTCCATTGGATCTTCACCCGGATATTTCTCTTTGACCTTCTCTAAGCGATCTAGAGTGTAGCGTTTTTCGATTCCCTTTAAGCAGAGCTGGCGTAAAAACGATTCCGCCTCCTTCATCCGCGTCTCCTCATCAATCTCCTCTCCTTCTAAATGCGGAGGAACAAAGACGGGGTAAAACTTAGTTTTGAAGTCGAGCTCAAGATTGCATGCATCAGCAATTTTAAGAGAGTTGCTAAGAGCTCCAGAAACATCTGCAAATAAAACTGCCATTTCTTCCTGAGACTTAAAGTAATGCTCATGCGTTGGAAGAACACGGCGCTTAGGATTTAAAGAGCGTCCTTTCGGGTTTCCATAGCTATCCACCTCAACAATCTCGCATGGTTCTCCAGACTGGACATTCATTAAAATCTCATGCGCTTTCCAATCATCTCTTTCAAGATAGTGAGTATCATTTGTCGCGACGCAAGGAATCCCCCTTTCTTGAGAAAGAGAAAGGAACCTAGAAAGTACTTTTTCTTGGTTTTGGATACGATCTAAGTAGCTTTGATAAAGCCAAGATTCTTGATCGATACCATCCGCAGAAATGGCTTCATCGCTCATGCGGTGGCGCTCGAGCTCAAAATAAAAATCCTCGCCGTAGAGCTCATAGCACCAGGCAATTTCTTCTTGAAGTTCGTCTTCTCTATCCTGAACGATAAATTGAGAAATCCGGCTATGCAAAGACCCCGATAAACAAACGAGTCCTTTTGCATGTTTCTTAAGAACATCTTTATCAACGCGAGGAGTGTAATAAAACCCTTCCAAATACCCGATCGAAGAAATTTTACAAAGATTCCGATACCCTTCTCGATCTTTAGCCAGAAGAGTAAGAGGATATCCAACTTGATAATTCCCCATCTTTTTTTTGTCATGGCGCGAAAAAGGAGCGACCATTACTTCACATCCAATCAAAGGTTTAACACCTACAGCCTTACACGCTTTAAAAAAATCCACAGTACCAAACATGTTGCAGAAGTCAGTAAGGGCAAGAGAAGACATCGAAAGCGCTGCTGCTTTTTCAGCTAAAGCTACGACAGAAGCTGTTGAGTCTAAAATAGAGTATTGTGAGTGGACATGAAGAGGAACCCAAGACATTTTAACCAGCTTGAAGCAATTTTGGTTTTGCTTTTTTAGACCAAAGCGGCAAAAGGAGAGAAACTGCAATCGTTGCACAAATACCCAGTAGAACGAAAAAACCAATCCACCCATAATCCTGAGCAATCTTCCCAAAGGGATAGCCGGCCGTTGCAGCACCAAGGTAAGCAAACAATCCGGCAAATCCTGTTGCTGTTCCTGCAGCTTCTTTTTGAGCAAGTTCGGCCGCTGCCATTCCAATTAACATCTGAGGGCCGAAAATCAAAAAACCTATGAAAAACATTACAGTAGAAACGAGTATTAAGCTACTTGCCGGTGCGACCCAAAGCGCCGTCAATGTGAAAATAATCCCTAAGCTAAATAGCACATTCACAGGACCTCGTTTTCCCTTAAAAATAGTGTCCGACAGCCAACCTGCGGCTAAACTTCCAAATATCCCCCCAATCTCAAACCAAAAAACACAGGAACCCGCCACCATCAAGGTATAACCTTTTACCTCCATTAGGTAAAGTTGAATCCAGTCATTGACTGCTGTTCGGATGATATAGACAAAGAAAAACGAAATAGCAAGGACCCAAATAAATTTATTTTTTAAAACATATTCGAATAAAATTTCTTTTGGAGACAGGTTCTTTTCTCCCTCGTCTTGTTCGTTTTTTCCTTCTGGATAATCATTTCGAAACTTCTCAACCGGGGGGAGACCTAATGAAGCTGGTTTATCACGTAAGCGGTTCATAATAAAAAACCCTGCTAAAATAGCGAGAGTTCCAGGTAAATACATTGCATAGCGCCAACCAAATACTTGAATAGCAAAGGCGCAGATAAGGGGAATTAAAGCTCCACCAATGTTATGGGAAGTATTCCAAAGCCCCCACCATCTTCCACGTTCTGTTTGAGAATACCAATAAGTTAAAAGCTTGGCACAAGGGGGGGATCCCCAGCCTTGAAAGAGCCCGTTCATCCCTAAAAAAATAGCAAAAAGGACAATAGAAGACGATAATCCAAAGAAAAGATTAAAAACTCCCGTTAAAACTAAGCCAAATGACATGAAATAGCGCAAGCTGGACTTATCCGAGAGAATCCCGCTTAAAAATTTACTAACTCCATACGAGACCGCCAAAAGACTACCTAGAAACCCGAGTTCACTTTTCTCAAATCCCAAGTCCGAAATAAGCCCCGGCATTGCAAACGTAAAGCTTTTACGTGTAAAATAAAAAAGCGCGTATCCGATATACATGCTGTAGAAAACTCGAATACGCCAATAGCGATAGCGCTTTTTGATATCTTCTTCGTCTTTGATTTTTTGCTTAGGAGATTCGGGTTTTAGAAGATCGAGAACACTCACTTGAAAACCTGTTTTATCGTTTAAGACAGCACGCTAAAAAATAAATTTACAACGTGATACTTCGCTAGCGCATTTGAACTTTAAGAAGAGTAATGAAAATTTGTCTGCATGTCAATATTTTTTACTCTTCCGATGGTTGCTAAGTAACCAAAATTTTATTAAAATCAAAAGAACAGATTAATCTGATTTTAGAGGCTAAATATGACGTTTTTTCCAGAACCTCTGAAACCTTCAGAAGGAAGACAAGATGATCCTATTTCTGTCAATCCCATCGAAGCTGATAGAAAAAGTAAGGACCAGAAAAGAGACTGGGAATCCCCCGAAGAAAAAAGTCACCTTCCTCTATTTGTAGCGGCTCTCATTTTCATGAAGAAACTAGTCAACGCTTTTACGCTTAACAAAGGGGGCAGTTTTGAGAAATATTCACAAGACGAACTCACAAACAATGTCCGATCCCTCAAAAACTTTCTCGATCAGCTGAAGGAAATTGACTTAAGCAACGACCCCAAGTTTTTCCAACAACTCTCAAAGATTTGGCATCGGATCTTACGAGACATCCAAGTCGCTAATCAAACAAGTCAAGAAACCTATATCGATATGGATAAGCTCAAAGGCCTCATTATTGATATAGAGCATTTCCCTCCAAACGAAGATCATAAACTCGGCTATTACCTATTGGAATATATTGGAGAGCGGTGGCTTCCCGTTCCATTTAGAGAAATCCTCAAGTATTTATACTCTGACCACAAAGTGAATAGAGAAACCAGTGTTTTAGAAAAATGGACAAATCTTATCAAAGATATTCTCGAGTCTTAAAAGCGCAATTAGAGAGCAGTCCCATTATTCTTCATTCTAGCAGCAGTGGCAAGCTGCACAAGGGTATCCTTAGCAAAGCGCAGGACTTCCAGAGCTCTTCTTTCTTTTTACTCTAATACTTGTTCTCGAAAATCTGTGGCTTCCGGTCCAATTAACACTTTTTTCTTCCACTTTCCGATCAAAAAACGGATGTAGTTGAATAAGACGCATGCAACGCTATAAAAGATCCAAATGTAAAAGCCAATAGTTATAGAAGCAACAGGCTTCATCACAAAAAAGTAAGTGGGGAAGATGAGGAAGAAAATCACAGAAAAAGTCCCGGTTATAAGGAGATAAAAAGTGTCACCTGCTGCTGTTAAAATGCCACCAAGTAGCCAACGCACATTCTCAACAATCATGTAAATCCAGATTAAAATAAGCCCTCTTTTGAGCAGAGTCTTTAGTTCAATGAGGTTAATAACCTCCATATAGGCACCCGGATTGCGGAAGAAACAGCTGAGCAGCAAGTCAGGGTAGATCGTAAAGAAGAGCGAGGCAAAAACAGCAAACCCTCCAATGAGGATCATACCCGATTGGAAAACACGTTGCACTTCATTAAATTTAGCACCTCCCAGCAAGTTTCCCGTCACAGTCGCCGCTCCCTTTTCAAGAGCTAGACCAAAGAAGAAAAAAAGAAGGACAATACTTTGTGCGATACTGGCAACAAGGATATGAACCGGACTAATTTTTTCCATCATCCAATAGAATAAAGCCCATCCAAAAAATTCTAGCGCGACAAACAGGGCAGAAGGAGTCCCATATTGGATGATTTTCCAGAAAGTATAACGGTGAAACCCCCATAGGCCGGTACCAAAGTTCTTCCGATTATAGCGACTCAGAAAGAAGTAGGCAATGATCACAAGTTGGACTAACATTCCGATCCCTGTTGCGAGCGCTGCTCCAGAAATGCCCATTTTAAAAGTAAAAATAAAGAGAGGATCTAAAAATAAATTTACTAGGTTGCCGATCAAAGCAATCCATTGAATCAGACGGGTTTTACCTTGACCAATATAAAAGGCGGAAATTCCAATAAGAAGGGGTTGAATAGGGCCAAAATAGCAACACCACCTGAAGTACTTAATCTCTATTTCCGTCATCAGGTTAAAGGATAGCAAAACCTGTCCTCCGAAACCTCCAAGGCTAAAAAAGAAGATGAACGAGATGAAAGAGAGCCAGATCATTTGCCATACTGTGCTTCCTAACATTTGATATCTTCTTGCTCCATTATATTGAGCAACAAAGACTTCTGTCATGCTCGCCAGCATGACCCAAAACCAATAAGCAGACCAATATAGAGTTCCTGCACTAGTTGCCGCGCTCAGTGCTTCAGCAGAATAAAAAGCAAGAAAGAGGCGATCGACAAACATCATAGCAACTAGAGAAAAGAAAGAAACCATAAGAGAAGAAGAAATCTTCCAAAGTGTTTTGATCGATCCTTCACCAATCGTATAACTTGTCATAGCCCAACTTTTTTAAAGTAGCGTAATTTTCACATAAGAGAAAAATTTTATGCGATAAAAAAGAAGTCTAAAATCATTTACTCACCTTACACACGCCCAGTGGAGAGTAAATGGATTCTTTTGATTTCAATAAACCGGTTATAAATTGGAAGGCCGGGAAAATATAACTAACTCACCTTACGCAAAATTGAGTTGAAAGATTTTTTTGAAAGCACTATTTTTTTCCTGATTAAGGAGAAAAAAATGGCTCAAGAACAATTGCTGGATATTTATACAGATTACCTCATCAGCCAAAACAAATACGCAACTGCTACAGGACTTGAAGCGTTATTAGAAGGAGAAGTGAGTCATGATAAAATTAGCAGATTTTTAAGAGAGAGCGATCTTGGATCAAAAGACTTATGGAAATACATAAAACCTCAGGTGCGAAAGTTTGAAAAAGAAAAAAATGGAGTCCTGATCATAGACGATACGATAGAAGAAAAACCTTACACAGATGAGAATGAAATCATTTGTTGGCATTTTTCTCATGCTAAAGGAAGATGTATCAAAGGAGTTAATCTTCTATCATGTTTAGTACGTTACGATGATATAGCTTTTCCGGTTTCAATAGAGACTATTCATAAAGAACTTATTTTCTGTGACGTAAAGACAAAAAAAGAAATGAGAAGATCATCGACAACAAAAAATGAGATGTTTCGATCTCAGATAAAACAAGCCCAAAAAAATAAAATATGTTTTGAGTATATCCTTGCAGATAATTGGTTTGGAGCAAAGAAGAACATGGAGTTTATAGAATATGAAATGAATAAGAAGTTTATTTTTGGAATTAAATCGAATCGTTTATTGGCCTTTTCGGAAGAAGATAAGAGAAAAAGAAAGTATCGAAATTTAAAGACACTAGAGCTCAAAGATGGTGAAAAAAGAAAGGTCTGGTTAAAAGACCTTTCTTTTCCTGTGAGCCTAATGAAGAAGGTCTTCAAAAACGAAGATGGGTCTACAGGGGAATTATATCTTGTTACTAATGACTTAGAAATTGATGCTGAAAAAGTCTATGAGATCTATCAAAAACGATGGAGAATAGAAGAGTATCACAAATCAATCAAACAAAATGCAAGTCTAGAGAAATCTCCCACAAAAGTTGTAAAAACACAGAAGACTCACATATTTGCATCTATTGTAGCCTATTGTAAATTGGAAATATTGAGAGTGAAAACAAGGTTAAATCATTTTTCATTGAAATACAAACTAATCGTTAGAGCAAATCAAATGGCATTTGAGGAACTGAGAAATTTACAGCAAATGACTTCTTTTGCGTAAGGTGAGTTACTTTAGCCTGTGGAATGAACATCCATGATATTTTAAAAGATTACAAAGATTTAAGTTCGGGTGTCTTCTCTGATAGTAGTTGTCTTTCGCTTTTCAAAACTGAGTATAGCCAAGAGAAACTGAAATATGATGTGAAAAAGATTCTCTATTCATGCGGACTCAATGAAAATGTTTTGATACGTGACCTTCCTAAGAAAGTTGTGATTACAACAGTAAATTTAGACGATAAAGCTGTTAACCGCTGGCGTATGGATTTTATCGAAAATTTAACTCCTGCAGGAGGAAATATCAAAGTCATAGATGCAATTTTGGAGGCCACAGCTGCTCCCACATATTTTCCGTCTGTACATGGGCACGTAGATGGGGGTGTTGCAATGAATGATCCGTCGCTTGCTGGTTTGATGTTTGCTTATAAACCGACAGATGATTTAAGAGATTTTAGGCTTCTATCGATTGGAACAGGATATGATCCGCATTTTATAAAAGGAGACGAAAAATGGGGGAAATTCCAATGGTTATTAAATGGGGCAAGCCAAAGTGGGCATGTACCTTTGCTTAACTTGTTGATGGATGTTGAAGGAGAAGTGCCCGAGCAGGTTATGGCTAAGCTTTTAGGTGAGAGATATATGAGGATCGACTTCCCGCTTCCCGAAGTTATTTCCCTAGATGACTATAAAAAGATAAAAGAGTTAATCAAATACACACAACATTTTACCGAGAGCAACTTTCTAAGGTGGCGTAAGGCAATCACTTGGGCTAAGCATTACTTGGGATTGTTGCAAATCAGAGAAAAAATCCCTTATAAAACAGAAAAAAGCGCATCACAAAAAAAATAGGAGGGGAATCAGTTGTTCCGCTGCATTTTTTTTAAGCGCTTTTTTGAAAAACTCTACGGTAAGTGATAGTTGGATAGAGCTTCACCCTAATCGAAGCAAGTATATATACATACCTATGATAACTCACCTTACGCATATCCAGTGGTGGAGGATAAATTTACTCTTTGATTATCAGCGGTTTAAAAAATGCTCATCCTATCCATGAATTAGGACTGCGCTTTTTCGAAATTTGATACGCAGCTAAGTTGACATATTCTTGCTTAGAGTAGGCGGGTTAGATGCGTATCAAATTTCGGTAAAAGAAAGGGTTTATCCCAATTTCAAGAAATAAAGCCACAAATTCCTCTTGATCTTTTTTCGGAAAACCGGACTTTCGATCTTGTTAGCCATCATGTGGTTAGCTACGCTCTCTAAGTCCGGTTTTTCATAAAAATCTTCAACTCAATTTGCAACTTTATTTTTTGGAATTGGTATTAAATCGTAAAATGGCAGCTTTCAACACTCCCATAAATTAAATGAGAAATCATCTAGGTCCTCAAGAGGCTCATTTGCCACTTTTTTAATCAAAAGGTCAGTAGTTCGGATAAGGGTCATCTGAATAGATCGCTTCGAATGGAGGCGGGTTAGCAAGCTTCATATATTTGCCGATAACCTTCCCATCTTCAATTACGATAAAGTATCGGCGTTGCTCAATTACTTCTGTTCCCATTGTAATTCGTTCGATATACTCATACGTTTCAGTATTCTCTCCTTTAGAATAGATATTGTAGGGTTTGCCGTATTGTGTCTCAAGTTCCTTTGCCGACATTCCAATTGTTATATCGGCATACCCATTTCGGGTCATGCGTGTGCTCTCGGTGTTACAGCTAACAAGCAAAAATAGTGGAATAAAAAGCCAAATAATTTTCATTATAAACTCATTTTTGTTTGTTTTTATTAATAATTGCTTTTGTGAATTCTAGCAATAAAAACAAATAAAGAAATTAATCTGCTTTAGAAGTGTCCTCGGTTCTTTTCCAAATCTTCCCATGTATGACGGTGCGAAAATCGTCGGAAGTAGAGTATTCGGCGTGCATAAGATAGGTGTCGGGATCTCCGGCAGCTTCATAGAATTCAAACCCTTCAAAGCCGATATGACTAAGACGGAACTCCCAACCAATAACCTTTTTATTGATCAGCCCTTGACCGACGACTTTACCAATAGATTGATTTTCAAGTTCAATGCAAAAGCTTTGCCTAGATAGGTCATAAAAGGCAAACTGATTTTGCATAACATCCGAGACCCCTGAAATTTGGATTTCTTGAACGGCATCAATCCGACCCTTTTCATCTGATAGGGGAATTTTCCAGCGGGTAAAGAACGTCAACTCATTTTCTTCCATCATTGAAAGAGTGATTTTCCCTTCTCCTAACCAGTGTCCTGGTTTTAAAATAAACGGGTGCTTAGTCATTAAAACATAAACCTTCTTGTATAGACGCTCTGCAAGATTCCTAAAGCGCTCATCGTTGAAAGAACCGAAGATCCTCCATAAGAAATGAGAAGCAAAGGAACCCCTGTAATCGGTAAAAAGCCGCACATCATCCCGATGTTGATCACAACATGCACAGCTAGATACATGGTAATTCCTGAAGAAAGTACACGTCCAAAATGATCACGTGCAACTGCTGTTACTTGAAAACTACAATAAATCAATCCGAAAAACAAGAGGAGCATGAAAAAAGCACCAAGTAATCCGAATTCCTCAACGAAGGCAGGGAAGACTGAGTCGGTATGGCCCGCAGGCAAAAATTGCCGACCGGTAAATTCACTTTGTTTCCAGCCACTTCCTCTATAACCTCCTAATGCAATCGCGGTCTTAGCAGCCTGGTGGTGGTAGGTATTAGGATCAAAGCGGTCATATTGATAATCTTTGAGAACGGTTGTTGCGACTTCTCGAATGTCTTCATGGGGTAATACCTCTACAAAAATCAGTGTAATCATTCCTAAAGCCGCCATCCCCAAAGCTGTCATGATTTGAATCACGTGGCGGTGAATTCCGCTAAAATAAAACATGCCCAAAGTCATAGGGAACAGCACTAAAGCAGAACCTAAATCAGGCTGCTTTAAAATTAAAATAAAAGGAATAAAAACAATCAATGAAGCTTGAAAAAATGTGCTCCACTGATTCACAGCTCGCCCTTTTTTTTCTAAAAACCAACTCAGTGTTAGGACAAGAGAGAGTTTAGCATAGTCGGAGGGTTGTACCATGATATTGAGTACAGGGATACGGTACCAGCGGTGCACATTTCGAATTGAGTCTGTTAAAAAAAGACCTATGAGGAGTAAAATTGTAGCGAAATAAACAACCAAGCCCACTCGCGCAATTTACGAT
>RDPX01000121.1:2040752-2072756 GCA_003991215.1 Morbakka virulenta
GGTCTCTTATTCCTTATTCCTAAATTCTAATCTAAGAATTAAAGTTTGAAATAACTAGAGTTAGCATAGTCTTTATGCATAGATTGGTTCGGTATTTTTCTTCTGCTTAGATCGTAAAATGGTAAATCGCAACAGTTTCAATAAGGATCACTTCCGAAATTTACTTTCTTGTGATAAGCTATTTCTCTGAATTTCAACTCTAAAAATTTTTACTCAAGAGATATTAGATGTTCGAACTAATTGGAGAGATAAATCGTCTCATAAACGGGTGGGTCTGGAGCATTCCTTTGATCATTTTGCTGATCGGGAGCGGTTTATATCTATCCCTTCGATTCAGGCTCATTCAGTTTCGCGGGTTTTTTCATGCCGTTGCAACTTTACGGGGAAAGTATCAAGATAAAAATGCTCCAGGAGAGATTTCTCCGTTCCGCGCTTTGATGACAGCTCTTTCGGGCACAATCGGGACCGGTAATATTGTTGGAGTAGCAGCGGCGATTCTTTTAGGAGGCCCCGGGGCTGTATTTTGGATGTGGGTGTCTGCATTTGTTGGAATGGGGGCTAAGTTTGCCAGCTGTACATTGGGTGTGCACTTTCGGAAGATGGAGCCGGATGGAGAGATTCATGGCGGACCGATGTACTACATCGCCTACGGGCTTGGACCCAAGTTCAAATGGCTTGCCGGAGCGTTTGCATTTTTTACCATTTGCGCTAGTTTTGGAATCGGCACGATGTTTCAAGTGAACAACTTTGTGATCAATCTCCATCTCCTTTGGGAAGGGGCTGATGCATGTGCCCCGTCTTTTCTATTCCGCTTTTTATCCGGGGTATTTTATGCAACGGTTTTAGGCGCAATCATCGTAGGTGGAGTAAAGAAGATTGGTTCGGCGACTGTGCGGATCGTTCCGTTTATGTTTCTTTTTTACTTCGTTACAGGCTGTATCATTCTTTGCACCTACTACCAGGCCATTCCTAGCGCTTTTTCCGCAATTTTCAAGTATGCGTTTCAAACCCCTGCCCCTTTAGCAGGGGGGGGTATTGGAACGGTTGTGAAGCAAGGGCTTGCTCGCGGACTATTTTCAAATGAAGCTGGTTTGGGATCTGCTTCAATTGCTCATAGCGCAGCTCATACGCGTCATGCAGTCCGTCAAGGTCTTGTGGCTATGTTGGGACCTTTTATCGATACCATGCTCGTTTGCACGATGACGGCCCTTGTGATTTTGGTCACGTCCGCAACTGAATATTCGAGTGTAAAGGGAGAACTCACTTCTGTAGCTTTTCGGATAGGCTTAGGGTCTTGGTGGGGGGAAAAGAGTATTTCGTTTGTGATTTTACTTCTCGCTTTTTCTACTACGCTTAGCTGGGCATATTATGGAGACCGCGCGAGTGCTTATCTTTTTGGAAAGATAGGCATCAAGGTGTATCATTTGGTTTATTTAGCGACCGTACTCATTGGGGCCTGCGTTGAAATTGAACAGGTAATTATTTTTAGCGATACAGCCAACGGCCTCATGTCGATTCCTAACCTTTTTGCCGTTCTCTTTCTATCCCCATTAGTAGCTAAGCTTGTCAAAAGCTACTTTAGGGAAATGCGTTCCTGTCCTCGAGCCTGAATTCCCCAAATAAAAACTCCGATCAGAAGACTGCTTAAAATCCAGAGGGGAAAATCCGGAACCCGGATATAAAACATCAGACGTTTTGGTGCATAGGTAATAAGATCGAGCAGAAAGGAGGCATAAACCTTAGTGAACAGATGGAGAGGGGAAAAGAGCAGCGCTAGAAATAGTAAGCTCATCAGCCCGCTAAAAAGGAGCGGAAAAAAGAGGTTATAGACCAGGCTTAGAAGAGGAAACTTATGAAAGTGGAATAAAAGAATGGGCAAGACAAATATTAACACTGCTCCATTAAGCGCTAAAATGCTTCTTAAATAGGCTGCGAGCAAGTATCCCCATTGATCCGGTTTCCTTAAGCCATAGGCTTCCTCAAAAGAGCGTTTGGGCAAAAGGGTTTGAAGCTTTTGTTCAAATAGTTTGTAAAATAATAAAATCCCTAAAGTGGCGGCAAAACTGAGCTGAAAGCCGATTTGCAGAAGGATCAAAGGCTTTGCAATGAGAGCACATAAGAGAGCAAGCCCAAGGGCATTGAGCGCTGTTGGTTGAAAATGGAGCAGGATTCCCATGAGAGAGATAGACACTCCTATCCAAGCACGGCTGATAGAAGGAGCATCTCCCATATAAAGAAAATAGATGGATAGCAAAATTAACAAGACAGCAGCGGCAGCGCGAGTGGGCATGAGATATCGAAGCAAAAAAAGGAGAAAAACACTGAGCAGCGCAAAATGAAAGCCCGAAATAGCTAGCAGGTGTTGTAACCCGACTTGTCCAAATTGAAAGGCGAGCAAGGGGTTTTCTAGTTGTCCTGTAAGGAGCGCTGTTATCAAGGCATACTCTCTTTTCGCTTTATAATGCTTACCTACATATGCTTTGATCTTTTCTTTGAGTTGGAATCTCTTTTCTGCCAGACTGTATGTTTTATCCATAGGGATCCATGTTTCCGGTTTGAAGATATAACTATGGGGCGCAGTTTCGATAAGTATTCCTCTGGGAAAGTAGTAATCTTGATGAGCAAGCGGACGGTTTTTTCGGTGATGTAAATAAATACGGCAAGGTAGGCGATGCAAGGTTTGAGTTTCCGTCTGAAAACTTTTTAATGTGCCCGAGTAAACTAGGCAAGAGTTAAAAGGAGACCGATAGGTTTTAACTTCTTGAATATGAAATATGCCCCTCCCTTTTAGAGGGGGCTGAATCGGTGGGTGCGAAAGAAGGTGAAAGTAGAGGAAACCGCAGCTTAATAGAACAAGACTTTTAACAAAGTTTTCTCGAGTGAAAAACGGAATTGAAAAAAAAAGTATCGGAAGAAAAAGGTAGCTCGCGATACCGATCAAAAAAAAACAGGCAAAATGAAGAGCTGGATAATGTTTCCAAAAATAGGTGAGAGTTTGTATCCATGAAGTGTAAAATTTTCTCATAGAAAAAAATCTTAACACTGATTTTTCTTTTTAAGAAATTAAAAAATCGCTTTTTTTTAAATAGCATTTTGACAATAAAAGATTTCTTCTAATCACTTGACCTCTAGCTATTTAGATCTCGATTTCGCGAAGGATTTTTAGGGTTAGATGAAAACCGCTCTTGCCGTTGATAATACTGCGCTTGATTGGAGGCAGTGCAACCATGAAAGCGTTTCTCTGTAAACAGCTTGCAACCGGTCTCGTTAGTGAAATCGAAAGCTCGATTTTAGCCGAGAGGATCACAAGCTATATTCACCACAGTATTTTTGATAAACGGTATAAATAGGGCTCTAATCGGATATACCCAACAATTCATCGAAAGCGCTGTTAAATACTTCTACATCGTTTTTCTTATTAGGTTCTAAACTTCCGGGCTTATAAAAATAGAGGTTATCCGGATCTGCTTTGACCGCAGTTTTTGCAATGGCTAAGTCAATTCTCAAATCATCGCTTATGAATTGATAAACGTGAGGGTGCTTTTGAATCAATTCAATTAGGAATCGTTTATCATTTTTCAAATTTTCAGAGGCGAATTGGAGAGAAAGGCCATTATTTTGAACAGCTGCGGTCACAACGGCTTCATCGTTTTTCAATTTGCTAGAAGCGAATTGGAGGGCAAGGTCGTTATTTTGAACAGCTGCAGTCACAACGGCTTTATCAATTTTCAAGCTGTCATGGGCAAATTGGAGAGCAAGACCATTATTTTGCATAGCTGCAGTAGCAATGGCTTTATCGTTTTTCAATTTGCTAGAAGCGAATTGGAGAGCAAGGCCATTATTTTGAACAGCTGCAGTCACAACGGCTTCATCGTTTTTTAATCTGATAGAAGTGAATTGAAGGGCAAGGCCATTATTTTGAACAGCTGCAGTCACAATGGTTTTATCAATTTTCAAGCTATCAGGGACGAATTGGAGAGCAAGACCATTATTTTGCATAGCTTTAGCGACGATTTCGCGATTATTTCTTAAATCATCAGAAAGTAGTTCTAGAGCTTCGGGATTGTTTTTAACAAGTTCTAAAAAAATAGGTAAAATAGGCTCGATCGATTTTTCGTCGCCATATTTTAGATTAATTAGTATTACAGGGTTGAGATTTTCTAATGAAGTTTCGCTTCGAATACTAAGCCTTTGTGATTCTATTCCTTGTTCTTTTTTATCAAACCACAAATCTATAGAGTGTAATTTTTCTTGGGCTATTAAGTTTGCTCTATTGAAAAGCCCAACTTTATCTTCGCTATCAGGAGAGGTAATATCTATCGCATATCCAATTAGCCCAATTATAGAGATGGCAAGACTTGCAATTGTTTGTACGGTTCCGGTTATCACTCTCAGTACAGAAATAGTGGACAGTTGGAGATTTTTCCATGCCTTATCGGGATTAAGAAGTAATAGATTTGCTGGAACTGAAATTATCCTTATTGCAAGCAAACCAATTCTTGCAATTGTTTTCCCTAGGAATTTACAACTTTCCGGGGTTTTCGAGACATTGCCGATGTAGGTGCTTTGTGATTTTTCATGAAGTCGCGCTGTGTTCGCACTGCTGCTCTTAATTCCATTATAATTTAGAGTTTGTATTATGTTCATAATTAATATAATGTTAATATTAAACTAATATTAATTATAATAATAATTATTATTATTTATATATAAAAAATTTTAAATTTTTCATAAATAGTTAATTTTAAAAGTTATAGATTATAAAAAATNTCTTTAAATTTCGATACTTTCTTTTTCTCTTATCTTCTTCCGAAAAGGCCAATAAACGATTCGATTTAATTCCAAAAATAAACTTCTTATTCATTTCATATTCTATAAACTCCATGTTCTTCTTTGCTCCAAACCAATTATCTGCAAGGATATACTCAAAACATATTTTATTTTTTTGGGCTTGTTTTATCTGAGATCGAAACATCTCATTTTTTGTTGTCGATGATCTTCTCATTTCTTTTTTTGTCTTTACGTCACAGAAAATAAGTTCTTTATGAATAGTCTCTATTGAAACCGGAAAAGCTATATCATCGTAACGTACTAAACATGATAGAAGATTAACTCCTTTGATACATCTTCCTTTAGCATGAGAAAAATGCCAACAAATGATTTCATTCTCATCTGTGTAAGGTTTTTCTTCTATCGTATCGTCTATGATCAGGACTCCATTTTTTTCTTTTTCAAACTTTCGCACCTGAGGTTTTATGTATTTCCATAAGTCTTTTGATCCAAGATCGCTCTCTCTTAAAAATCTGCTAATTTTATCATGACTCACTTCTCCTTCTAATAACGCTTCAAGTCCTGTAGCAGTTGCGTATTTGTTTTGGCTGATGAGGTAATCTGTATAAATATCCAGCAATTGTTCTTGAGCCATTTTTTTCTCCTTAATCAGGAAAAAAATAGTGCTTTCAAAAAAATCTTTCAACTCAATTTTGCGTAAGGTGAGTTATCAAGTATTTGATTATGAAAAACTTAAGAAGTTTGAAAAGAAGTTATTGCCCCGTGCATTTCAAGAGATATTCTATATGGGTTGATAAAGGGATTCCTTTGATCCCCAGCGGTTTCATGAACAGGACTTCGCTTTTCATAAACCACTGAAAATCAAAAAAACAAAATGTTCCCCTCTACTGTGCGTACGTAAGGTGAGTTTTTAAAAATAAGAGAATCTCTTGCACGCAATTAGAGAACAGTGCCTACAATGTTTTGTTTAGCGTAAAGCTTTCACGATTTAGGCTTTTTCGTTTTTTTGTATCGAGCTACAAGCTCTTCGTCGATGGACTTATGAATCAAGCGAGCTCCGCGAAGTCCTGTTGTGTAGTGAAATACCCAATCGAGCATAACGGTAAATCGACTACGGTAGCTCACTAGATAGAAAATATGGATAAAGCTCCAAATGACCCAAGCTAGCAATCCTGAAAAATGGAATTTCCCCATGCACCCAACGGCTTTATTTTTTCCAATTGTTGCAATGCTCCCTTTATCGAAATATTTGAAGGGACGTCTTTTCTCTTTTTTAATCTGTCGGCGAATCAACTTACCCACATAGTATGCTTGTTGGATGGCAGTTGGAGCAATTGCAGGCAGAGGCTGCCCGTCTTTCCCGATTGAGCAAGCTGCATCACCGATTACAAAGACTTCAGGATGTTTAGGAATACTTAAGTCTTTTTCGACAACTACTCGTCCTTGGCGATCGAGCGGTACGTCTAATGTTTTCAGAACAGGGGAAGCCTGATTCCCAGCTGCCCAAACGATATTTTTTGCTTCGATAAAATCTTTTCCAATCCGAACCCCTTCATCTGACACTTCTGTTACAAGTTGTTCCGTAATCACGATGACACCCATTTTTTCTAGGTCTTTGCGGGCGCGGTTTGAGAGTTTTTCCGGAAAAGGTGGGAGTATCCGGTTTGTTCCTTCAATAAGGTAAATCTTAGATTTTTCCGGGTAAATTCTTCTAAAGTTCTTAAAAAGGGTCTTGTGGGCGATCTCAGCGATAGCTCCCGCCATTTCCACTCCAGTGGGGCCTCCTCCAATGACTACAAAATTTAGAAACTTTTCAGCGTCGCTAATGCTGTCCATTCTTTCAGCTTTTTCAAAAGAGATTAGCACCTTTTCGCGAATTTTTAGAGCGTCTGTTACAGTTTTTAATCCCGGAGCTAGAGGTTCCCATTGATCATTTCCAAAATAAGAATGGCGTGCTCCTGCAGCAACTACGAGATAGTCGTAAGGGATGATATCTCCATTGGCTAGAATAATTTCTTTTTTTTCTTTCTTGATCTTTTCAACAGTACCCATCATGACCGTTGTATTGACTTGTTGGCTAAAGATTTCTCTGAGGGGGGTTGCGATATCTGCGGGTGATAGCGCGGCAGTTGCAACCTGATACAGAAGGGGCTGGAATAAATGATGATTTTTTTTATCGATAAGGGTTATATCGAAGTCGGCTTTGTTTAATGTCTTAGCGACATTGAGTCCGCCAAAACCTCCGCCGATGATCACTACTTTGGGGTGAATCATTTTGAACCTCTCATGAAATTCATGAAGGGAATCATTTCCCTCTTTTATTTCTATTTATACTATAAATCGTAGATTTGGTAAATAAATTCTAAAAGAGTGCTATTTTAGTTTTAGAAGAGTTTGAGTGTTTCACTGCTGGTGCAAACCTCTGCCCTGCCAGACAAAAAAGCTTTGGTTTGAATTCTAGTGATTAAATGCATAAGGGGATTGTTGGGAGTTGCACTTTTTCGAAATAAGAGTAGACCCGGGCTCTCTCTTTTTTTCTCTTTGAAAAAAACTAAATGACTTCTTTAAACTATCACACTAAATCCGGAAAATTTGTGATGTATACGGCGATCGAAGATTATTTTGGGAATCCTGACGCGTTTTATGAAAGCATCTCTTTACACAAGAAGCTCGACTTAAAGTGGGAAGAAATTTTTACACGCGTACCTTGCATGCCAAAAGGTTGGTTTGAACTTTCGAAACTTTCCGAAACTGTGCGGCTTGAGTTCATTCGAGATTTTTGGTTCAACACTCTTCCTTACTTTCCCCATGTTTATACATTTTTGGATCGATTTTTTGCTGAGTTGGAGGCAATTGGAGTTTATGCCGCTTTACATAGAGATAAGTCTCGGTTTCAAGCTTTTCTTGTTTATACAATGAGAGGTCGCAGTGAATTTTTTTTAGGAAGACCCCCTATCCAGAAAGAGCAGATCGACCAAATGAAAAAAGAAATTGAATTCCCTTTCCCGGAAGATTACTTGCAGTTTATGCAAGTCCATAATGGGTTTCAGAGAGTGGGGGATACAGGGATTTTCCCTTCTGACCTTCTCCTGTCTCAGCGCGGATCATTTTTAGATGAAATCGAGCAGAACCAATGTGGAATCAAATATCAGCGGGAGCTGATAGATCCAAAAGATCTTTTTCCGTTCTACCAATCTTTCGGACCGGGTACCTATCAATGTTTTTATAAGAATTGGTATCCGGATGAGCAGGTAGGAAATGTTCTCTGCTCTCTATCTGATGGGACAATTTCCCATTATAAAAATACTCAGAAAGGTAGAGAGACTTTAGCCTTTCATACTTTTTTAGATTGGTTTATTTTTTATTTAGAAGAGGCAAAGGATGAAGTCTTGTAATCTAACTAGTGGCGAGCTATTTGAAAAACAAGGAAGCGGGCTCAAACTCCAGAAAACAAAGGCGTTTAAAGGATTAGAAAATAAAATTACGGTACCAGCCGTTCATCGACCGGGGTTATCGCTTACTGGATATGGCTTAAGGAAAGCTGACCGTCGTCTTCTCCTTTTTGGTCGAGTTGAATTAGACTTTCTAAAAACTTTAAAACCAAATATTCGCATCGAGCGTTTAAAAGGGGTCATTACCGATAAAAATCCTCTAGTCATTATAGCTAGGGGTTTGACTCCCCCAAAGGAACTGATAGAAGTTTGTCGAAGTCTTTGCATTCCTGTATTGAAAAGCAGGCTCAAATCTATGGAACTTTTAACCAAACTTACGATGATTCTATCCGAAGCCTTTGCTCCTATTGAAAGTCTTCATGGGACTTTGATCGAAGCCTTTGGAATAGGCGTAATGCTTCAAGGAGACTCTTCGGTCGGAAAAAGTGAAACGGCACTTGGGCTAATTGAAAGGGGACACCTCCTCATTTCGGATGATGTGGTGCGCATCAGGAGAAAAGAAGAAGATACCTTGATTGGAAGCGGTCCCGAACTTAACCGGCACCTCCTTGAAATACGCGGAATCGGAATCATCAATGTAGCCAACCTATTTGGCGCTGTTTGTGTAAAGACAGACGTAAAGGTTGATATGCTCATCCATCTAGAAGAATGGGATAATGCCCACTTTTATGATCGGATTGGATTAGAGGAAAGGTTTACGAAGATTTTGAATGTGAGTATCCCAACTTATATACTTCCGGTTAAACCGGGGCGTGACATTATTCTTTTGCTAGAAACAACGATTCTTAATCACCGCTTAAAGAAAATGGGATATCATTCAGCGAAGGAATTTAATGTGAAGCTTCTCGAGGAAATTGCAAAGAGAAAGAGGGTTAGAAGTTTTGCAAATTAAGCTTGAAACGACTGTCAAAGTGAAAAATAAGTCAGGCCTCCATGTTAGACCGGCATCCCACCTTGCTAAATTGCTCCAAGATTATAGAGCAAAAGTTACATTGACTTATAAAGGAGAATCGGTCAATGCTCGCAGTATTATGAGTATTATGATTTTAGCAGCTCCGAAGAACGCAAAGATTCATGTGTGTGCAGAAGGAATAGACGCTAAAACAGTCATAGAGAAATTGATCGACGCCTTTGACACCCAGTTTGGAGAAGGAGTATGAACAAAATAGAAGAAGCTATCGAAGAAATCGTTTTCCAAGGAGCTCCTATTAGTGAAGGAGTTGCTATTGGGAAACTTTTTTTTATTGAAGGCTTTCATGATGAGATCATTCCCGAATTTTCGATTACGACCTCTGATATTGAAAAGGAGATTGTTCGGTACCGCCGCGCTATCCTTTCGAGTCGAGAAGACTTGCATGATTTACAGTGTTTTTTAGCTAAAGAAGGGTCAAAAGAAGCTATTTCCATTATCGATACCCATATTCAAATGCTTGAAGATCCCTTCATGACCACTTTCATGGAGAAAAAGATCCGTCAGATGATGAGAAATACCGAATCTGTTTTTCGCTCTGTAATGACCGAGTATGAGAAAGAGTTTTCTAAAGTCAAAGATAGCTTTTTCAAGCAAAGACTTCTCGATGTTAAGGATCTTTCACAACGCATCCTGCGTCACCTTTATCCTAAAAAGCAAGTTTCCATCCAAGACATTCCTGAGAACTCAGTCATTTTTACCAAAGAACTTGCGCCTTCGCGTACTGCTGAAGCTTGTGTTGAGCACATCAGCGGATTCATTACAGAAATTGGAGGCTCAACATCGCATGCCGCACTCATCGCCCGCTCCAAGGGAATCCCTTATGTTGCCAATGTGGGCATTGACCTTCTTTTTGATTATAATGATTCTCAAGTGATCATTGATGGGAAAATAGGCCGGATTATCATCAACCCATCCCAAGAAACTCTCAAGAAGTATCAAGGTCAAAAAAGTCATAGTTGGCTTGCGACCTCTTCGCTTGATAAAAAAGAGCGGCATAAAACGACTACCCTAGATGGTTGCAGGATAGAGCTCCTTGCCAACATCGAAAGCCTCGGAGACTTAGATCTTCTCACTCCCTATGGAGCGGAAGGAATAGGCCTCTTTCGCTCAGAATTTCTTTTTTTTGGCAAAGAGCTTCATTCTTTTTCCGAAGAAGAACAATATTTACTCTATCGAAAAGTGATGACCCATGCTACAGCCCTTCCTGTTGTCTTTCGCGCCTTTGATGTAGGTGGAGATAAAGGGAATGTAACCCTTTATAAATCTGAACCCAACCCTGCTTTAGGGTGCCGTGCGATTCGCTTTCTTCTCCGTAATCGTGAAATTTTTGCGCTGCAACTTCGTGCTCTTTTGCGTATCAGTATGGCAGGGCAGCTCAGTATTCTCCTTCCGCTTATCTCTGATATTAGCGAGCTTATCCAAGCAAAAGAACTTATCCAGGAAGTAGCTATCGAACTCCGTTCTCAGGGCTATGAAATCGCAGAAGAAATTCCTGTTGGTTCGATGATTGAAGTACCTTCTGCTGTAATGATGTGTGATCTTATGGCACGTGAATGCGACTTTCTCTCAATTGGAACCAATGATCTTATTCAGTACACGCTCGCTGCTGATCGCGCAACAAAAGAAGTACAAACCTACTACAAACCCAATCATCCGAGCATTATACGAATGATTCGTCACGTTATTCAGGAGGCAGATAAACAGAATACCCCCGTCGCTTTATGTGGAGAGATGGCTTCTGATCCTCTTATGATACCGCTCTTGCTTGGTCTTGGAATCCGCAAATTTTCATGTGCTCTTCGCTACATACCTCTTGTTAGGAAAATGATTGCAAAATTGTCTATTGAAGAGGTGATTCCTCTCATTGATAAAGTGATGTGCTGCGAAACGTCAGATGAGATCGAAATGCTTCTTCGAGAGCGCTATCAAGAATCCATCGCTTCTATTTCATAGAATTTCAAACATTAGTAAAGTTTATACGAACCTCTGTTTCTCTTTGGACCAATTTTGGGGAGCAGGTCAGATTGCAGCACTACATGTTTAGAATTACCAAAAATACTATAAAAACCCTCACTCCACGACAAAAAATAATTGAAAGCAAATAACTCATTGATATGCAATAACATCTCTATAACAAAAAACAACGAGATGCTTATGTTACATATCAATGAGTTATCCGATATTCTAAACCAAAGTTTAAAATGGCACAAGGCGAGAGCGAATTTTTTGGCCCAAATGATCTATCCCATTATTGCTTTTAAAAGCGTTAACCTCTATCAAGTGGCTCTTAGCTTTTCATCGGCTGTTCAACCAAGCTCTTGCTATAGACGTATCCAAAGATTTTTCAGCTCTTTTACTTTTGATCAATGTTTGATCATAAAAATCATACAAGCACTCTTTCCTTTACCAAGGAAAATCGTTTTGATTATGGACCGTACCAATTGGAAATTTGAAAAGGCAAACATTAACCTTCTTGTTATATCTATTGCATATANTTTCATCGGCTGTTCAACCAAGCTCTTGCTATAGACGTATCCAAAGATTTTTCAGCTCTTTTACTTTTGATCAATGTTTGATCATAAAAATCATACAAGCACTCTTTCCTTTACCAAGGAAAATCGTTTTGATTATGGACCGTACCAATTGGAAATTTGAAAAGGCAAACATTAACCTTCTTGTTATATCTATTGCATATAAAGGCATTGGGATCCCATTGAACATTCTAGGCACCGTTCTCCAACTAATTTTATGGTTAATCTCCTTGCCGCTCTTATTGCCTATTCATTTTCATTAAAAGAGAAGAAACCTTCCGTTAACATCGAAAAAAACTGCTCTTAAGTTATTGACTTCTTGATATTTAAAAATCGAATTCAGGTTATAAAAAGGCAGTAGCTTTATTTCTGTGGATAAGAGCAGCACACCTTTTTAAGTGATTGTCAAAGTAAAGGTTTTTTTAGAGACCAAATGGCAGACTGTCGAGAGATAGACCGCCCATAAGGTCATTAGATGGGGAATTCTCTTGAATCTTCTTTCTGGCGTTTTCAAAAGCTGCCATGATAAGATCTTGAAGGCCTTCAGTATCTTCAGGATCAACGCATTCAGGTTTAATCGAAAGCTTTTTAATGGCTCCTTCACCTGAAAGAGTAACTTTTACTAGACCATTACCGGAACAGCCTTGAACTTCCAGGTTTTCCATGTCTTCTTGCATTTTCGCCATTTGTTCCTGGAATTGACGCGCTTGCTTTTTCATTTTAGAATAGCCGCTACCCATAGATTACCTCAAATTTTTTTTACTTGATTGATAGGCTTAATTTTATCGGAAGAGCAAATAAAAAACGAATCTATTTTCCCTAGTGAGTTCGAATATTTCCATTGAGTTCGACACCTGTAAAGCGAAGCACTCGGTCATACTTAATCTTTTTTTTAAGCTGTGTATCGTCATGGATTGAGGGGGGCTGAGTTTTATTTGTAGGAGGAGGCTTTTTTTCAACGGAAGTTGGTTTGAAGGATTTTTGAACAGAAATAAGGGGCTCTTCTAGTTTGAGCTCAGCTTTAAGAGCAAGAAGTTGTTTGACAAGATGGTCGATTGGCATTTGTTTCATTGAACGGATGATGTGAAGAAGGAGAATTTCTAAGTTGATCCTCTTGAAGGGGCTTTTCTGAATACCTTCTAGAGTTTTCATCAAATAATCAAGAATACTTAATACTTGCTCTTTTGTGTAGTGCTTGGCAGTTTTTCGGTAGGCGGTCAGCTGGCTTTCAGTCAGATAGGTGGTGAGTTTTTTTTCTTCACTTAGTTGGATTAAAGCGATCTGACGATAGTGTTCGGTGAGGTTTTCGAGAAAGTAGGGGAGATGAGATCCTTGCCGAAAAATTTTGTCCGCACATTCAAAAGCAAAAAAGAAATTTCCTTCGGCTGCTGCTTGGTCGAGCTCAAAAAAGAGGTTTTGAGAAACGAGCCTCAAGGTTTTAGAAACATTTTCGGCTGTAATAATAGGATCTTGAAAGCAGATAATTTGATCGAGAAGAGACTCGGCATCGCGCAAACTGCCTTCCGCATGTAAAGCGATTAGTTGGATAGCTTCTGAGGTAATATTAACTTGAAGATCTTGGGCAATCGTCATAAGTTTGTCTGCAATTTTCTCTGGAGTGATTCGCTTTAAGTCGAAACGTTGACAGCGGCTCATAATTGTTGGCAATACTTTGTGTGGCTCGGTTGTGGCAAAAAAGAAAATGACGTGCTCAGGTGGTTCTTCAAGGGTTTTAAGAAGGGCATTAAAGGCTTCTTTTGTGAGCATATGGACTTCATCGATAATATAAATTTTATAGCCACCAGAAGAAGCGGCATAACCAACTGTTTCGTTTAAGTTTCTGATATCATCAATGCCTCGATTTGATGCACCATCGATTTCAAGCACATCTAGAGAATGGCTAGCTGTGATTTCTTTACATGACTGGCAGGTATTACAGGGATCTTCGTTTTGATCTCGGTTTTTGCAGTTGATGGCTTTAGCAAAAAGGCGAGCGAGCGTTGTCTTCCCTGTCCCGCGACAGCCGCAAAATAAATAAGCATGACCGACACGCCTCATACGGATTGCATTTTTTAAAGTCACAACAATGGTGTCTTGTTCATAGACCTCTTGAAACTTTTGTGGGCGGTACTTTTTTGCTATGACTTGGTATTTACTCATGACCGTGATTTCAAACAAATTTTATTGCTATGATTATGTATAATAATGGCGTTGTTTCGCATTTATTTTCAAGACAGTGATGGAATAAATGCTAAAATCTGATAAATTAAAAATAAGACATTCAATACGAATTGTACAGTATTCGATTAACTTTATGTTTTGATCGGATGCTTAGCTTGTTTTTATGGGAAGTATGGGTGACGAACCAAAGCAAAAACCTAAGTGGCAGCGCTATTTAAAAGAAAACAACTTAGGAAAGCGATTGCTCATTGGAGGCATTATTTTAATTGCCTTGACTCTTTTTATTCACTTTCGCGAAGTGCGTGTTGAAATCTTAGAGCTCGGTAGTCAAGCAAAAAATTACGTTGTTGCTCAAGTCGACTTTGAATTTCCCGATGAAGAAGGAACGGCAATTTTACGCCAAGAATCAGGCCGCGATGTGGGAACGATTTATAAGATTGACCCTAAATCCCTTGAAAAACGGCGGTTTCAATTTGAAAATTTTCTCATTCATGATCAACGTTGGCGTAGTTTGCTTCCACAAAGTACATTTGAAGAGATGTATCAAGGGGCAGATACAGTTAAACATGATCTATCTCAAGTTCGTTTTGCGGATGCGCGTACCTTACAACGACTTGAATCTCTTAAGATTCAAACGCCTGAGTATTTCCTCCTTCCTTCTTCTTTTGACGGTCAGGTGGCTTCATTTTCGGAGGCATTTTGGGAGAAGATGCAACATAACATCTTAAGTAGTAATCATTATCAAGGCCCTAGCATTACTTACATCTTAAATTATTTTCAGCAGATTGAATGGCCCCTTGAGAAAGATACTAATGCGCAGAGGAATTTACGTAAACTGGTAGAAACAACAGTTCCGGATAAATTTAGCCAGATTCAAGCGGGAACGCGGGTCATTGACCAGGGAGAGAAGGTGACTCCGCGTCAGATTGCTATTTTGCAGTCGATGAAAAAAGCGCTTGTAGAAAACCGGAAACTCTGGGAACCGCTGACTCTCCTTGGAAGTTTGATCTTTGCTACGATCATCGTTTTATTGGGAGCATTTTACTTTCGGATTAATCACAAATATCTCCTTGAGTCCGTATCCAAACTGGCTCTTTATGCTACTATTGTTATTTTGACACTTATTATTTCGAAGGTTACCGAATACTTCCTCATTCACAATGTGAATGGGTTCTTTGAAATTGTTCATTATCCCCTTTTTGTTCCCTTTGCTGCGATCTTATTGTGTGTTCTTCTTAATGTAGAAATTGCCCTTTTTACAGTCTGTTTTATGGCGATCATTCTTGGACTGTCTTTGGCTGTCGATCATAACCGTTTTATTGCGATCAATCTAACTACGGGAGTTGTAGCGCTCCTTTCCTCGCGACTTCTTCGTAAACGAAAAGAGGTTTTTGTTGTCTGTGGGAAGATGTGGCTCAGCTGCATTCCTGTATTTTTTGTGTTTAACTTTGCTCAAGATGTCTTCTGGAATGTTTATACATTATTTGACTTTACGAGCACGTTAGCTTTCCTTATTTTGACATCGATTCTTGTTGCTGGACTCCTTCCTATTTTTGAATCAATCTTCCATATTATGACTGATATTACTCTTATGGAGTATATGGATCCTAATAATGAACTCTTAAGACGTCTTAGTGTAGAAGCTCCCGGAACTTATCAGCACTGCCTTGTTGTAGGAAGCATCGCTGAAGCCGCAGCTCAGTCAATCGGTGCAAACGGCCTTTTTTGTCGAGTCTCAACTCTCTATCATGATATTGGCAAACTTTTTAATCCTCATTACTTTACCGAAAATCAGATGGGAGGGTTTAACATTCATCAACTGCTTACTCCGCTTGAATCGACTCAAGTAATCATTGCGCATGTCATTGAAGGGGAGGTGCTCGCACGAAAGAATGGGCTACCGCAAAGCTTTATTGATATCATCCGAGAACATCATGGTAAAACCCTTGTTTATTACTTTTTCTGCAAACAAGTCGAGCAAATGGGGGGAGATGTTGATGCTGTTGATGAAGCTCAGTTCCGCTACCCTGGACCAAAGCCGTGTTCGAAGGAATCGGCTATTATTATGATGGCCGACACTGTTGAGGCAGCTTCTCGTTCACTTGAAGATGTGAATGAGGAAATGCTTGTTGAACTTGTCGATCGTCTGATTGGCGAAAAACTCGAAGATGGGCAGTTTAGCGAATGTGAGCTTACATTTAAGGAATTTGAAATGATTAAGAGAACGGTTGTGAAAACGTTAGCTGTTGCCCGCCACCTTCGTATCAAGTATCCTGCAAAACGATAGGTTCTAAATACTTTAATAAAACCCCTGAGTGCCACTTATTTTTCCCTTTAGATTCTGGGATTGTTGAAGTCTCCTATGAGTGGGGTACGAGCACCTTTTAGGCTTGGTTCCTCCAATACCGGTCAGATTCTATAGACTTTAAGCACGTAAGCAACTCGGATGCTTTTTCTTTGTCGTCGTCGGGAGACGTTGATATGGCACTGTTAACAAATTAATCCAAGAGATTTAATCGCGGCTAAAGCAAAGAATGAAAAGAAAGTATGGGTCAGTTTATCAAATCTTAGGGCTAGTCGCTTATTTTCTTTGGCTTGAGCAAAAACGTTCTATTGAAGAGCGTGTCCGATAATAAGGCTTATAGATATCTTGGAGACCTGGAAAAATAGCATTTTTTGTTAACTTCTTTGCTTGAAGCCTCTGCAATAATTTCCAAAACTATCCTGATTCACTCCACCGTTTAAACCGAGTATAAATTGTATGGCAGAAGCTATAATAATCCGGTAAATCTCTCCATGAAATCCCTGTGCGCATCACGAGTAAAACACCGCAGAAAAAATCATAATCGCCTATCAAGGCCGACCTTTCTCTACCCTCTTTTAATTCAAGCAAATATGGATAGATATGCTTTTGGAAACAGTTTTTCGAAATAGGATATATCATTGGAAATCCTCCTTACTTTTAAGAAGGAAAAGAATATCTAAAAATTTAATTTGTTAACAGTACCATACGTGGACGCTTTGCAAGCGAAGCTCTTATCTAGAATAGAATCACTAGAAAGAGTTCAACTAAAAAAATAAATTCAAGGAGTAATTATGAGTATTAACCTGGTTGATCTTTTTGAAAGCTGCCGCTTTATATCTAATCCCTTTCTTTTGCCTAAATTTGATACGCATCTAATTCATTTATCCTAAGTAGAGTGTGTTAAATTAGATGCGTATCAAATTTCGAAAAAACTCAATATTTATCTCGAAAAAGTGCAGCTTGCAACAATCGCCTAATAAGAATTATTAAAACATTTAATATTTAATCATTATTATGATATAATTAATGTAATCATTATTATGATATAATTAATGTAATTATTTATATAAAAATATTATTAATAGGTATTTTAATATGGCTATTCAATTAGATAAAACAACTGCGGCTCACCCTGTAGTTGGGGAAACTTATTCCCGGCCTTTCAGAATCTCTTCGGCAGATATGACCTTAGAAAAATCCCGAATGAAAAAAATTCAAGAAGATCGCTTTTTTGAGACGCAACCGACTCTTCCTGTTTATCGAGATGAGGTAGTAGCGGTCGATGGGTTTCATAGTAAAGGAACCTTACCTAAGGTTCATCCCTTGGATGCTGCAGTTCCTGCTGTTCAGAAAGAAGGTAAAAAAGTCAACTGGTGGGTATTTGGGGTTCTTTTTGCCGTTTCAATTTGGGCCTTAGGACTTTTTGGTTGGATCTATTTATCCACACGACCTTCGAACGAAGTAGAGGGTGGGATTAACTCGTTTAATCACTATCAGGAAGTTCCCGGTGCTTGCCCTGAAGATCTCTATGCTTCTTTGGAAGAAGAGTATGAGCACACGTTCGATGCGGGAAGCTTAGAAGAGGGATTGATCACTAGTAAAGGGTATTCATATATCCGTGCAGAAGTCGAAGGTGGATATAAAACAATTCAGTTAGAGCAAGAAAATCCGGAACAGTTAGATAGATTAGACGCAGAACTTTTCGGTTTAATTTCTTTATGTGAGTCTGCAGATATGCCGGCAAAACATTGGCTAATAGGTGCTTTATCAGATAATAATAGCCAAGAAATTAATTATGCTCTGAGTAAACTTTTGCAGGCAGATAGGCTAACAAGCGATGAAGCTCAAGAAAAAAGTAGAAAAGAAAGAATTCACTCTCTTATCAAACTGCGCCAGCAAATGGTGACTCACGCTAGTTATCCCCTAACAAGGCAGTTTTATGGGCAAGTCAATACAACTCGCTTCCCCTATCGACTTTTATTTGAAGAAGGCGAAATGACAGAGCTTGACGGTGTGCGTGAAGCTGAAGATTCGCTTAAGCGGTTAAGAAGTCAAAATCTTTATCAAGCTGTCGATCAGTATGGCACTTTTTTATGGCATGGCGAGAAAAGCAAGCTCTTGCGTCAAATAGATTGTGCTGAAGATTCTGATCAGCCTTTGCGTGCATTTCAAGCTAGATTTGAACAGGATTTTCTTAAGCAACTGGGAGGAGATGAACTTGAAGCCAAGTGGAAAAACCCTGACGAACTGATTAAAGCACTACGACAGACTCGATTCTTTCTTCCATCTCATCTTGATTCTTTAAAAGGTAAGTTGTTTGCTATTTATGCTGAGCATGAAGACTTGGATAGACGTTGGATTGCTATTAAGGAGGACTTGCTTGACTTTGCACAGTACTTTAGAAATAAAGCGGAAGAATATCGGCAAGTACGCGATGAAGCTGTTTTACAGACAGTTCCTAAGAGAAAAACACTTGAAGCTCTTGCTAAATGGGCTGATCTTAATCCTAGGGAAGGAATTCCTAAACCAGCACTTTCAGAACCTGTTGCGATTGCTCAGGCCTACTTATCGCAGCATTTACTTGGTCCCATTGTGACAAAAAGGGAAACTGATTTAATTGGAACGCTCGGATTGATTCCCGTGACACGCCCCGGAACACAACAGGTCACGCTACTTCCTTCACGACAAGCTGATCGTAAGCAATATCCACTAGGGCGCACTTACTTAATCCGATCTGAAGAAATTGTCGATATACAATCCTTGGCTGGTCCTGTTGATTCAAGAGCCTATCAATTGATCGAAGAAATTGAAATTACAAAGAAATCAATCATAGGCAACTCAGAACCTTGTCCTGTGAGGGTAAGACGCCGTTTTATTCCCCTTAAGGGAGCAGCGGGATGATTTTTCTACCGAGTCAAAAGGGGGTATCTTGGGTCTCGGATATGACGATGGGGTCATTAGCCTTCGACTCCTGTGGGTAAATAGTGCTGTTTGATAAAGTCAAGACAGTTATCAAGACGTTCATTACAGGTTTGAAGCCCGGCTTCAATCGATACGTAATGATGTTCATGTACCATGCCATAGATTTTAATTTTAGGCTCCGTTCCTGATGGACGGATGATAAATCGGCTTTCATCTTTTAAGACAAATAGAAGGACGTTTGATTGGGGAAGGGTAAGCGCTTCTTCTTTTCCTGTTGCCATGTTTTTTTTTATTTGCTTTTGGTAGTCTTTAACGATCGTCACTTCTTGTTTATAGATTTCTTTAGGAGGATTCTTCCGCAATCTCTCCATGAGTATGGTCATTTGTTTGTGGGCCTGCAATCCCAATCCAAATTGAATCGAAAGTTGCTTCTCTTTGAAGAGGCCAAATTTGTAATAAATCTCATAAAGAAGATCGATTAAGGTTTTCCCTTCTTTTTTTAGTTGAAGGGCCATTTCTGAAATGAGACAAGCTGTAACGGTGGCGTCTTTATCTCGCGAGTGAGTACCATATAGATAGCCTAAGGACTCTTCCGCACCAAAGATGAAAGTATAACCGTTGGAACTTTCTTCCCACTGATGGATCTTTTCTCCAATATATTTGAAGCCCGTGAGCACTTCGAAGCAGGTCTTATTGAAAGAAGAAGCAATGAGCTTAAATAAACTTGTCGTCACAATCGTAGTAACAAAAGCTGCCTTTTCCGGCATTTTGTTGAGTTTATTTAGGGTGGTGCATAGGTAATAAATGCAGAGAGAGGCAACTTGATTGCCATCTAAAATCATAGGTTTTTTCTTATGCATCACAACCACTCCTATGCGATCGGCATCGGGGTCTGTTGCAAAAAAGAGGTCCGCTTTTTCCTTAACGAGTTTTTCGATTCCGAGCTTAAGAGCGGCTTTTTGTTCAGGATTGGGAGAGTGAGCGGAAGGAAAATCACCATCCGGTTCTTTTTCCTGTTCTACATAAGAAAGTGATGTAAATCCCCATTTTTTGAGTGCGGTTGGAACTGTTGTGATCCCTGTGCCATGAAGAGGAGAATAAACGAGATGGAGCTTGGGGCCTAAGTTATGGTTATCGTCCGGATAGTTTTGCAAAGGAGTTAGCGCTTTGTAATAGGCTTCATCCTCTTTTTGGCCGACTTCTTGAATAAGAGGATCTTTTAAAGGAGCTAACTTGACTTGGTTAGGGTCTATGATTTTTTTGACTTCATCCATGATTTCTTTGTCATGTGGCGAAACGATCTGTGCACCGTCGCCCCAATACACTTTGTATCCATTGTATTCAGGGGGATTATGTGAGGCTGTGATCATGACTGCTGCGGTGCACTTGTGATGGCGACAACCAAAAGAGACGAAAGGTGTTGGGCGAAGTTCTTTTGTAAGGAAGACTCGAATGCTATTTCCCGCTAATACGCGCGCTGTTTCTTCGGCGAAAAGACGTGAATTATGGCGCGAATCATAGGAGATAAAGACACTTCCTTCTCTTTCTCTTTTGAGGATGTAGTTGGAAAGACCCTGCGTGGCAGCTCCAATAGTGTATCGGTTAAGTCGATTAGTGCCAATTCCCATAATGCCGCGCATCCCCCCTGTCCCAAATGAAATGTTTGTATAAAACGCATCGGCAAGAATACCAGGATCATGATCGAGCAATCTCCGGATTTGTTGGCGGGTTTCTGCATCGTATGGAGGGGTTAGCCACTTTTGAATGTTAGCTCTAACTTCGGCAGGAAGGATTTTTTTCATGGGCAAGCCTCTTTGTTTTTCTCTTTTTTTACATGAGGGGACTGTTGAAAGCTACCATTTTACGATCTAACCCCTTTCTTTTATCCAAACTTGATACGCATCTAATTCGCCTTACGTACGAAGAGTGAGAGGAGAATTCTGTTATTTTGATTTCCGGTGGTTTAAAAAAAGCGCATGATAATCAAAAGAATCCATTTATCCTTTACTGTGTATGCGTAAGGTGAGAAAAAGGAAAACGACTAGGAAAATTTTTCTTTTAAAAGAATAGTTTACTGGCTTTTTTTGATTTCTTTACAGGAAATGAGAGGGGCATCGGGATGGTCGATCCCTTCGCAACGCTTTTTCGTTTCGGCCCATTTTTTGGGTGTATGGATGTTTTCTGACCACCAAGGGAAAGAGCGGCATTGATCGGGACGTGCTTCATAAACTGTGCACTCTTTTCCATCCTTGAGAAAGATGCAGTCATCCGTTTTTGGATCTTCAGTAAGAGAAAGATCAAAACCGACTTGCCGTATGTATTTTTTCATAAAAGCTTCAACAGTCATGTTAAGGTGTTTAGCAAGCCTTTCGATTTCTGCTTCTTCGACCCAAACATAGCCCGGTCCTCGGCAGCAGTCTCCACAGCCCGTGCACTTAAAACGGAGGCCTTCCTTGTACCAGGGTCTGTTGTTTACGACAGAAAGGGGGTTTTCTTTTACTTCGTCGGCCATTTAAACTCATGGGTTTCGATAACTTTCCAGTTATCTTCTTGATATTGATATACCTGAAGGTCGCATCCATTGGACCTGATGTCAAGTAGATTCCATGATCCAGTGTGATAAGAGGTGCTTCCACTATCTAAGATAATTGGAAGACCGTTTTTTCTAAGATCTGCAACACAGCGGCGATGGGTATGACCATGTAGGTAAAATTGAATATTAGGGTGGGTTTCAATTATTTTTTGCAGTTCGCTGCCGCGCCAAAGACGACGTTTACGTGAATCATGTTGGAAAAAAGGAAAGTGATTGATAAAAATGATATTTTCATCACTTGGGATTATTTTTAAGAGAGAGACAAGGTGAGTTTCTATTTTCTTAGAAAAAAAGCCGTTCGAAGAAGTGAGTGGCGTCGCAAGTGCCGTGTCGAGGGCAATAAGAGTCCATCCTTCTTTTAATCGATGTGATGTTACTCCATGATCTTTAAGGTTAAACGTGTTTGGGCTGAACTCTGAAAGGAAGTATCGATAGAAGAGCTTAGTTTTGTAGGCGCATTTGGTGTAGTGATCGTGGTTACCCGGAATAACAAACACATTAAACTTACAACTCTGGAGTTGTTGAACAAAAGATTGTGCGATGGCGTACTCTTTTTGTGAAGATGTAGTTGTGAGATCCCCGGTAATAATCACATGAGTCACCCCAAGCGACTCTAAAAATCGGGGGAGGGAAAACGGGCGTTTTTCGAGATAGTCATAGCTGCGGTTAAGCAGGAGATTAAAATTGCCCAGCCACCGCTTTGAAAGGAATTGCGTGAGACCAATAGAAAATTTAGAAAAATGAAGATCTGATAAATGAGCAATTCGCAAACTTTATTACTCTCAAAAAGAGGTTAGTTTAAAGGGCCTTATTTTACCTTTGTTCCTATTTTTTTTTCTTAATAAAATTAAGTTTTTGCATTTTTTTCTGAAAACGCGAGGCTTTTTCTAAAGTTTTTTTTTGAATATTTTGGATCCAGTTAGAACCTTCTTTATGAATGCTTTCAGGTTCGGTTTCCCAGGTTATCTCATTAGGTGAGGCTTTCTTGTGGTTACGCTCTGGGCGAGCTTTCCCTCGTTTAATTTTGGCTTTTCTGGGAGAAGTCGTATATTTTTTTACCTCTTCTTCTTTCATCTTTTTGTCTTCGGTCTTGTATTCTTCTTTTTGAGCTGCTCGGATGGCTTTTTGTTGTTCATGTTTCATGCGATGATGGGAATTCTTCATAACTCGCTCTTAATTAATGGTTTAACTTTAAATATGTCTTTACATTTATATTAGACTCTTAAAATTTAATTGTCACAGATAAATTTTAAGAAGGCCAATAATGGAAAAAGCAATCAAAATGAGAGCGGAAGCTTTGTGCAAATTTTGCAGAGCTTTAGATGATAAGGGCTGTTTAGAGTGATAAATTGTCGAGCCGAAAGTCAACCAAAAGGAGAAAGTTCCAAAGAAAACCCCGATGACAGGAAGGAAGATTTTTAGGAGTATAGGACCTTCTCCGTGAATGTTGATCACAGCAAAGATCGAAAAGTAACCTAGAATGCGAGTGGGAAAGACAAGAGTAAGAAGAAATCCTGCCCAAAAGATCGCGAGTTTACATTTCTTTAGCGGTTTTTCGTGATGAGATTTTTCTCTTGAGCGGTAGATTTTCAATCCCATGAGAAAGAGAATGATTGATCCAATAAGTGAAAAGGTGTCATTGGCAGGGTCGAGGTTATGGTAAAAAAGGTGTAAAATAAGGATCGCAATGAGCGACCAGATTAATTGTACAGCAACGATTCCTAGAGCTGCAATCATTCCGGTCAACCAGTTTTTTTTGATGATGTAGTTAGCTACTAATACCATTCCCGATATCGAGAGAAAAGTATAAAAGAAACCGGAGCAGAACCCTTTAAGGAAAATCAAAAACTCGTATGTCATAACACCTAGCTTTTCTTTTAGCTTTTAAAAGAAAAAAGATAAATAGATTCCGACCATATTCTGATGAAGCCATTCTTTTTCAGAATTTTTGAGGACTTGACGTTGATAAAAGAGATCTCCTTGAACGCGTTTATGAAAGGGAAAAAGGAATCCTGCAAGGAGGCGATTTTGGTAGACTCCGTGCCCTTCTCGCCAAAAGAATTCATTAGCAATGTAGGGCGTCCAACGGAAGTGAGTCCAGATCCAAGGGGTAATGAGTGTGGTTCGGTTACGGTAGATCCAGCTATTTTTTTCACCGTCTCGCTCTGATGAGATGCCATAAACGAAGCGACTACGATTCATAAAGGTCCAACGGTGATAAATAAAATGGAGAATCATATCGCCAAAGGGATAATATATAGTTATCCACCTATATTGAGAGCGGTTGTGAATGTGTCTATAGCCAATGCCCAACATGAGATATGGATGAGTCATCGCTAGGAGCTCCCCTTCGTAGTGTTTGTAGAAGAGTTTTTTTGCGTGGTTTCCATAGCGGTATTCCATTTCAAATTTCAGACTTGTTCTTTTAGTAAGCTGAACTTGAAAGAGATCTTTATTCCAAATTTGAAAGTCTTTATCTTCATCAATCTCAGCAAAAAGCGAAAAGGGGAGAAGGAGAAAAAAAAGATAAGACTTCAAGGAGTTTCCTTTTCTTTGATCATTGAAAAAAATGTTTTAAGTACTTGTCGGGGATGAATGAAAGATCGCCACTTTTTTTCACGGAGTTTTAGCATTTTGAAGTTGGGAATTAAGGGAGAAGGTGTCAAGACTTTTCCTGGAAACCAGCCTGGTCGCCAAAGCGCCATCTGTTTTCGGCAGCTTGCAATAATTAGTGTAGGGAGCCCTAGATTAGAAGCAAGATGTCCCGTGCCTGATTCATTGCCGATTAGAAAACGGGATTCATACACATAGCTTGCCAAATCACTTAAAGTCGGGAATTCCGGGACGAGGAAATTTCCTTGAGTGAGTTGAAGCCACTTGTCGCGCTCGGATGGGCTTACGCAGAAAGCGACATCGAATCCTGCTTGTTTGAGCTTTTTAGCAACCGTCAGAAATCGGAAAGCCGACCATGTCCGTTTGAGTGTTGTACTTGTCGGGTGAATCAAAACTCTATTTTGATACTTATTTGCGGTGAGCCCTTTTGGAATCGCGAGGCCGTTTTGTATGGAGAATTGGTTGCATCCAAGAACCGAGTGAATGGCTTCTCCAATGTTGGTAACCATGGTAAGTGTTCTGTCAAAGACGCGATCCAAGGGGGAAAGAGGCCGGTGTTTAGCTGAGGAGTAGCTTGAGTAGAAAACAGACAGTTTAGGCAGTTTTCCTTGTTTATAGAGATCGATAATCTGGAAAGATAGCTGGCTATTATCATTTTGCAGAACGAAAAAATTGTATTTACCGAGGAGCTCTTCAAGGTTTGCAAGGGCGGTGTGCTTCTCAAAGCGGTGGCAAGGGAAGTAAGAGGCAAGTTGGTATAGAGAGTTTTGAAAGGTAGTTACCTCATAGCCCTTTTTATGCAGCTGATGAGATGCGACCATCATCATGAGGCCGTCTCCGATTCCCTGAGCGCAAATGACAGCCGCTCTCATTGCCAACTCTTTTCTAGTTGACGGAAAGCCTTTAGCGTGCGTCTGACAGAAATAAAGTATTGCCAAAAGTGTGTCCGAAAAGTGCAGCGGATTCCTTTGAAGTTAGGCAAGGGAAAGGGAATGGTAACCACTTTTCCTATTATCCAATCGGGCTTCCAAAGGCGGATACGTTTAGGATTCCCGGAAATAGTAAGTGTCGGGATATGTAAGTTAGAGGCAAGGTGTCCAAGTCCCGAGTCATTGCCAATTAAAAAACCCGATTCGTATAGATAATCAGCTAGTTCTCTTAAGGTTTTAAAATGGGGGAGTGCATACCCCAGTTGTTCTACATGGAGCCATTCTTTCCTTTCATCGGGAGCAACGCTAAAGCTAATGGAATAGCCTTCACTTTTAAGTTTTTGAGCTAACTTGAAATATTGAGAAGGGCGCCAATTTCGCTTCGGATCGTTGCTAGTTGGATGGATGACAATCCGTTTTGGAAAATGGCGGTAGATTCTATCTGTAGGAAGAATTAAATCATTTTCCTTAGAAGCGCTTTTTTGCTTTAAGATTTGACGGCATCCTTCGGCAATGTTTGAAGCAACAGGCACCTTAGGGTCAAAAAGAAAATCTTCTGGGGTTTGTTTGATGCAGGGAGTAGGGAAGAAAAAGATAAGTTCAGAAAGTTTTTTCTGATCACGCAAGTCAAAAAGGTGCCAGGCATGCTCGGAGTTATCGTTTTCGACAATCACAAGATTAAAATCTTTTAAAGTTTCTTCCCAATCTTGGAGAAAAGGATAGGGAAGAAAAAGGTAGGGTTTGAAAAGGAGAGAAAGGAGTTGCATTTGGTTATGAAAAACCGTAACTGCGAACCCTTCTTTTTTGAGATTGGAAGCGGCGATCATCATCAGGAGACCATCGCCGATTCCTTGCGCGCATAAAACGGCAGCTTTTTTCATTGGAATTAAGCTGATTCTTTTTCCTCTTCGGGAGCATCGGTAATCAGTGCTTCCGAGATCAAGATAATTCCTCCGACAGAAGCTGCATATTTTAAGCAGTTCTTTACGACAAGAGCCGGGTCAATCACTTGAGCTTGAATCAGGTCTTCGACCTGTTCAGTCATCGCATTAAAGCCGAACTCCTTGTCTTTTTTAAGGACTTCTTCAAGGATGATGGAACTATCTTTTCCACAGTTGTCGACGATCTGTTTGAAAGGAGCTTGGCAAGCATTCAGAACGATCTGCGCACCAACTTGTTCTTCTTGAGGCAATTTGAGGTCTTTTAGTTTTTGGCTAGCACGCAAGAGGGCCATGCCGCCACCTGAGACAAAACCGCTTTCTTGAGCTGCTCGTGTAGAGTTTAAGCTATCTTCGAAGACTTGCTTTTTCTGTTTCATCTCGGGCTCTGAGGGAGCTCCCACACGGATGATCGCAACACCACCTTGGAGTTTAGCTTTACGCTCTTCTAATTTTTCACGATCGTAGTCGCTTGAGACTTTTTCAAGCTCGCGGTCAATCTGTTTAACCCGCGCTTCAATGCTTTCCTGTTGACCGCTTCCATTGACAATGGTTGTGGTTTCTTTTGTGATTTCGATTTTTTCTGCTTTACCTAGAACTTCAGGTTGAGCTTCTTTGAGTTGCATCCCTTTTTCTTCGGATACAACAGTTGCACCGGTTAGAATAGCAATGTCTTCTAGAAGCGCTTTACGTCGATCTCCAAAACCGGGGGCTTTAACAGCGCATACTTTTAACGTGCTACGCAGCTTGTTTACAACAAGAGTAGAGAGGGCATCGCCTTCGATATCTTCTGCTATAATGAGGAGTTCATCTCCTGTTGAAGCAATCGATTGAAGAAGAGGGAGGATTTCTTGAATCGAAGAGATTTTTTTATCGGTAATGAGGATGCGCACATTTGTCATAGCAACAGTCATGTTCTCGGGATTGGTGCAGAAATAGGGGCTTGTGTAGCCGCGATCAAATTGCATTCCTTCAACCATTTCGATTGTAGTAGTCGTTCCCTTTCCTTCTTCAATGGTGATTACACCTGATTGACCGACTTTATCAATGGCCTCGAAAATTACTTTCCCAATTTCGCGATTTCCGGATGCAGATACTGTTGCAATGTTTTCAATAGATTTAGAATCTTTAACGGGGGTTGCTAAAGCATCGACTTCGTTTAAGACGATTTCAACTGCTTTTTCGATGCCGCGTTTAAGCGTAATAGGACTGAGTCCCGAAGCAATATTTTTAACGCCGTGTTTAACAAGGGCACGGAGTAAAATGATTCCTGTTGTTGTTCCGTCACCCGATTTTTCTTTGAGCTTACGCGCCACTTCTTTTCCCATGGAAACACCCATGTTCGCATAGGGATCTTTGAGCTCTATATCTTTGACAATGCTGTTCCCATCATTGGTGATTGTAGGGGCTCCCCAACTCGACTCTAAACCGATATTTTTTCCTTTGGGCCCTAAGGTTACTCCGACGGTATCAGCGAGTGTATCGATTCCTTCTTTGAGTTTTTGACGTGCTTCTTCTTCAAAAATTAGCTCTTTTGGTGTTGATGACATAGGTTTTCTCCTTAGTTAATCAATTAATCTTTATACTCATATCTATTGCATGAATCGTATGCGTGAGATTTCCGATGGAAATACCATGGACACCCGTCTCAGCGTATGAGTGAATCGTATTTAAATTTATTTTACCCGAGGCTTCCAAATAGATGCCTTTAGGACATTGATTCACCGCATGTTTCACTTCGGTTGGAGCCATATTATCGAGTAAAATTGCATCGGGTTTTTCTCCGATGGCTTCGTGAAAGGCAGTAAGAGTCGAAACCTCAATCTGAACCCGTTTATTAGGGTGGGTTTGACGCGATCTTCGAATAGACTCTCGAATAGTGTCGGGAGTCAGGGTCGCTAGGTGTTTAAGGTGATTGTCTTTAATGAGGATAGAACTTTCAAGATCGAAACGGTGATTTTTCCCTCCGCCTATTTTAACGGCATATTTTTGCAACATCCGGACTCCCGGGAGGGTTTTGCGTGTATCGAGAATATCGCAGGAAGGAGCAAGATCCACAAATTTCTTTGTTTGCGTTGCGATACTAGTAGCGTGTTGGACAAAATTAATAGCGGTGCGTTCAAAAGCGAGAATAGCGTGGATCGGGCCTTTGATAGTTGCAAGAGCTTTTTCTTCTAAAACTGTTTCGCCGTCTTTCACATGAAAATTAATGGAGAGGGCGGGATCGACGGCTTCGCTAATAAGAGGAAGAAAGACAAGTCCTGCAACGGTGGCCGGTTCTTTAAGCAGGAGTTTTGCTTCGGCAAATGAAGGTCCGGGAAAGCAGGAATGAGATGTAATGTCGGAATCGACTCTATCCTCCTTTAGGGCAATTGCAATATTACGAGTCATCTCTTCTTGGAGGTGTGTATCCACGGTGTTTCATCTCTTCATTTAGCATTAGAGATAAAATGTATGGAAAAATCGTGTTTTGTGCAAGGAGATTTCGCAATCATTAGCAAACAAAATGAAAGACTGCTAATTAATGCCCCGGAGTGCCACTAATTTCTTTGCAGAGGCAAATAGAATTGACGTAGATATAAGCTTAAGCGTCGAGCCAAGGTGAACCGCCTTAGCGAAGACGTGTTATAGTGCAGTAGATACGTTAATTCTAGCAGCCTATGCGGCGCTAAGAGTTTCCTTTAATACATACTTCACGGTCACGCCCAAGATAAAAAATAATGGGATTGTTGAAAATTGCGCTTTTTCGAGATAAATACTTAGTTTTTTCGAAATTCAATACGCACCTAACTTGACATACTCTGCTTAGAGTAGGCGAGTTAGGTGCGTATTGAATTTGGGTAAAAGAAAGGGTTTAGATCGTAAAATGGTAGTTTTCAACAGTCCCTTTATCATCTACATAAATAGGCAATCTTTTATGGATCAAAGCTTAGACAGCTTACAAAAGCTGCCCTTCGCTTCGCTCCAAAAAATTTCACTTAATTTATGCAGCGCTAAAGAGAAAAATTAGTAGCACTCCGGGGTAATAAGAGCGAAATTGGGTTGATTTAAGTTTTGGACTTCTTTATTTGAAGGTTTTTCCTTTGGCGAGAGGCTCTCTTCTTTATAGGAATTTTTACCTGTTTGCCGTAGACCACCTCATGCAGATTCTCTACGGCCATAAAGGCGGAAGGGTCTTTGCAAAGGACGATTTCCTTAAGATCGGATAAATCAAGCCGTTCAACAATCACAAAAAGGATGTCACGCTTATCTCCTGAGTAGCCGCCTCGACCGTACATGACCGTGAGGCCTAGACCCATTTCATTCATAATGAGATTGGTGAGCTCTTTAGGTTTATTGGAAATGATCATTACCGACTTGAGCTCATCAAGACCAACAATCACAATATCCATCATCTTAAAAGCGACGACATAGGTTAGAAGTGATTGAAAGGCAATGTGCCAATCGAGAAAGATCCAACCATAAGCGGCAAAGATAAAAATGTTGATAAAGAGGACTACTTGACCGACAGTAAATCCTTTCTTACGGTTGATAATAATCGCTAAAATTTCTGTTCCGTCGAGGCATCCTCCATTGCGGATGATGAGACCGGCTCCAATTCCAAGAATGGCGCCACCTATAACAATGACTTCTAAGAAGTCTAATTCAACTCGCTTGATATGATTGAGTAAAAAAAAGAAAAGACCAAAAAGAATAACCGCAATGATCATTTGTATGAAGAAGGTACGGCGGATGAATTTATAAGAGAGGTAAATAAATGGGAGCGTCAGTACGATGAAATAAACCGGAAAGAGAGCATCGTTTGTCGTCAAACGGGTGAGGATCATCGAAATTCCGATGATTCCCCCATCGATTATTTTATTGGGGAGGAGGAAAATGCAGATCGAAAGAGCCGCTAAAAAAGCACCAATCGCTATCCAAAAATAGGAAATTGCCATTTGCTTAGGCGTTCGTTTTGAAAAACTTGCAGCTACCATATATTTAAGTCCGGTTTTTACAAAAAAATACAAGGAATGATGTTGAAAGTAAAGAGTTTTTACTGCGGAGTTTGTTTTTCATTTTCGCTCCAAAAAATTGAAGAAGAAAGCACTTATGGGACTGTTACAAACTAAGAAAAGCGTTAATGCCAAGAAGCATCCAAGCAAGAAGCACTAGGGGGTTCTTGCTAAAGGTATTATTTTTTATCTTGGGCGTGACCGTGAAGTATGCATTAAAGGAAACCCTTTGCGTGTCATTTGGTTTGTATCTGCACTGCTGCAAAAGCTTGTTAGCAGAGATAGGCGGTCATTTGGGTTTTAAGCAAAAGAAAGGGTTTAGATCATAAAATGTTAGCTCGCAACCTTGCGCATGCTCGGTGGAGGATGAATGGATTCTTTTGATCTGTAGCGGTTTAGAAAATGCTCATCCTATTCATGAATAGGACTGCGCTTTGCATAAACCACTGGAAATCAAAATAACAAAATTCGCCTCTCACTCTCTGTACGTAAGGTGAGTTAGAAAATGAAGAATTTGCATTCTTCAGCATAGTCATAAGCAAATTTCTGATTGAACGGAAACGCAGTATTTGGTAAAAATGTGGAATTTTGCTGGAGTAGCTCAATTGGTAGAGCATCCGACTTGTAATCGGACGGTTGAGGGTTCAAGTCCTTTCTCCAGCATTTCCCCTTGGGGGGGTGTCGCATAGTGGCAATTGCAATGGACTGTAAATCCATCGACTTCGGTCTCCGCCAGTTCGAGTCTGGCCGCCCCCATTCTTCCGGATGCTTTTTAAATTCCATCATTGTTAAGAAGGGTTCACGCACTGATACTGAAAGATTTCCATCCTTCAGTTCGAAGTTCTGAAATACTAAATCTAAAAGTTGCCGTTTCTCATCCACTTCAGAACTTTCGAAAATCTTTCTTGCGCGTGTTGCTAAGTTCATGACCAGGTTCGCTGTAATATAAAAGTTTTTATCTGCTTTTTCGTGACAATCCATGAATGGTGGAGATGGAAGGTGAGTAGCTCACCTTACGCAAAAGGAGTCATTTGCTGTAAATTTCTCAGTTCCTCAAATGCCATTTGATTTGCTCTAACGATTAGTTTGTATTTCAATGAAAAATGATTTAACCTTGTTTTCACCCTCAATATTTCCAATTTACAATAGGCTACAATAGATGCAAATATGTGAGTCTTCTGTGTTTTTACAACTTTTGTGGGAGATTTCTCTAGACTTGCATTTTGTTTGATTGATTTGTGATACTCTTCTATTCTCCATCGTTTTTGATAGATCTCATAGACTTTTTCAGCATCAATTTCTAAGTCATTAGTAACAAGATATAATTCCCCTGTAGACCCATCTTCGTTTTTGAAGACCTTCTTCATTAGGCTCACAGGAAAAGAAAGGTCTTTTAACCAGACCTTTCTTTTTTCACCATCTTTGAGCTCTAGTGTCTTTAAATTTCGATACTTTCTTTTTCTCTTATCTTCTTCCGAAAAGGCCAATAAACGATTCGATTTAATTCCAAAAATAAACTTCTTATTCATTTCATATTCTATAAACTCCATGTTCTTCTTTGCTCCAAACCAATTATCTGCAAGGATATACTCAAAACATATTTTATTTTTTTGGGCTTGTTTTATCTGAGATCGAAACATCTCATTTTTTGTTGTCGATGATCTTCTCATTTCTTTTTTTGTCTTTACGTCACAGAAAATAAGTTCTTTATGAATAGTCTCTATTGAAACCGGAAAAGCTATATCATCGTAACGTACTAAACATGATAGAAGATTAACTCC
>RDPX01000121.1:2073862-2087568 GCA_003991215.1 Morbakka virulenta
GGAGTTAATCTTCTATCATGTTTAGTACGTTACGATGATATAGCTTTTCCGGTTTCAATAGAGACTATTCATAAAGAACTTATTTTCTGTGACGTAAAGACAAAAAAAGAAATGAGAAGATCATCGACAACAAAAAATGAGATGTTTCGATCTCAGATAAAACAAGCCCAAAAAAATAAAATATGTTTTGAGTATATCCTTGCAGATAATTGGTTTGGAGCAAAGAAGAACATGGAGTTTATAGAATATGAAATGAATAAGAAGTTTATTTTTGGAATTAAATCGAATCGTTTATTGGCCTTTTCGGAAGAAGATAAGAGAAAAAGAAAGTATCGAAATTTAAAGACACTAGAGCTCAAAGATGGTGAAAAAAGAAAGGTCTGGTTAAAAGACCTTTCTTTTCCTGTGAGCCTAATGAAGAAGGTCTTCAAAAACGAAGATGGGTCTACAGGGGAATTATATCTTGTTACTAATGACTTAGAAATTGATGCTGAAAAAGTCTATGAGATCTATCAAAAACGATGGAGAATAGAAGAGTATCACAAATCAATCAAACAAAATGCAAGTCTAGAGAAATCTCCCACAAAAGTTGTAAAAACACAGAAGACTCACATATTTGCATCTATTGTAGCCTATTGTAAATTGGAAATATTGAGGGTGAAAACAAGGTTAAATCATTTTTCATTGAAATACAAACTAATCGTTAGAGCAAATCAAATGGCATTTGAGGAACTGAGAAATTTACAGCAAATGACTCCTTTTGCGTAAGGTGAGTTAGATACTGACTGTCCTGGTGATTGTGACGATTGCGAATATGGCTATCCTTGCCAATATTATGACGGGAGTCGCAGTTATATTTGGGGGATTCAACCGATTGAAACGGAAGAGAAAGCTCACATAGGAAAAATCTTTGTCAGAAAAGAGTGCAACTATGTTGAAGAAGCTTACGATGAAGAGGGACATAGTTACTGTTACAGCTGGTATCATCAAAAAGGAGATTCATTTCTCCCTTGTCTTAAAACTCAATATCGATTCGACGCCACGAAAAATTCGCTATTTTGCGTGTCGTATTCAAGAGTCTTGTTTTTCTTTTTCAGCTTCTTCTCGAATGACTTCTTCAACAATCTCCTCACCAACTTCATCTTTAGGCTTCATTGGTCTTGTCATTTTTTCGGCTAGCTTTTCTGACTGTTTTTTAATGCGATCGTCAAATTTCTCTGCCGCTTCAGGCTTAATGGATTTCAAAGTCTGAGAAATCATCCCGGTTATTTTACTCATACTTGATTTCATTTCTCCGGGATTTAAGCTTGAAAATTGGCGCCTTTGAAGACTGGACTTCTGACCACAGCATTTTTTGTATTTTTTTCCTGAACCGCATGGACAGGGATCGTTTCGCCCCACATTTGTCATTCAAAACCTCATTCAAATAAAAGTTTTATTTTTACGAACGTCTTATTATAAAAGTTTTTCAGTTTCTCGTCTAACGAAAGATTTTCATGCTATATTATTAATAATAAAAATATTATTAATAATATATTGTTTATCAAAATAACATTTATTTATAATTTAATTATATTATTGTGTTAAAATAATATAAAAAAATAATAAGAGATCCAACTTATGTCTTTACAGGCATTTAATCATTCAGTTGATCTTAAACACTTGTCAAATAAAAATTTTTACTATCTTTGCCTAGATCAGCAAAAAAATATAATTTTTGACAGGGATAATTCTCTATGCGGAAAGGCTGTCCGTATCATCACATCGCTCATGGGCTGGCGTGACTACAACCTGGCTCATATCATTCCGGTTGTTGAAAAAGCTCTTTACGATGCTCCGCCTTTAACTAAGAGTTTCCGCGGGGATAACATTGTCTTTCTATCTGAGAAACTAGCGCATAAAGTTGGTCTATCTTACCCGCAGCTAATGAAAATCCAAACCTTAAGCCGCTATTTTTTTGCCAGAGACCATGAAAATAAAGGTTTCGCTTTCTCTCCTGAAGAAAAAAAACAACTTGCTCGATTCTTAAAAGAGGCTGCAGGTGACAAAAAGTTTAATAAAGCGATTAATCAATGCCTAGCTTTAAAACTGCAAACAGGACGAATTCATAAAGAAGCTCTTGCTCTCCTTAGCACATTTTCCTTTAAAATGAATCACTATGAAACGTTTGATAAGGTTTATGATAAAGTGGTTCATATTCGCGCTCATATAAAAAACAAAAAATTAAAAGCGCCGCTTTCAGATAACCAAAGACTTTCTCATGCAAACGTACTCCTTATTGAAAGTATGGCAAAAATGCGACCGATTGCCGCTGAACTGAAGCAGATGGGACTAGCTCAAGATAAGCGCTCTTTTGTTGGCCGTATGGTTAGACAAATTAATGGGACGGAAAATTTCCTGAACCAAATCCTAAACATCATCGAAAAAGAATCGCCGCACCAAGCGGGTTCACTCATTTTTTACGACCTGGATAACTTTGCCGCTAAACGCTCTTATATTATGAACCTACTGCATACTTTGGCTTTTCGAGGCATCTTAAAATCCGATATCTTTCATGCATCGATTGGGTTCTGTAATAAAAAAGGTCAGGATATTGAAGCGCATATCTGGGCTCGCTTTGAAATGAATCGCCGTACCTTGTCTAGCCACACGTTTAAAACGCTTTCGTTTAATATGGATAAAGTATTTAGTGAAATTCCGGAAGGTATCCAAGAAAATCTTGGAAAGCTCTATGGTGACAAGTGGCGCATGGTGATCGAGGGTAAATTTAACGGGCTATTAGTCAAGTATTTCTCAAACACCAAACAATTCGAAGAACTCTATAATCCGGCCTTTCGTCGCTTCCTTGTCGGGATTGGAATTAATAAGTCTTTATTCGGAAAATCTTTTACCGATCGGATGAAATTTTCCGATTGGAAGCAGTGTGTCTGCTCGGAATTCACTATTAAAGTCTTGCTTCAAGTTTATTTTGAGCTCAATACTCACATTCTTACGGACTGGAATGCTCATAATCAACGGTGCAAGGAACGTCAAAAGCCGCAGTTTGAGGGTGTTCCCCCTATCCTTCCAAATCCGATTGATCCTTTCTTGCGTTTAAATCGAGTTCCCCCTTCAAAAATGATAAAAGCTCTTGTCGAAGGAGGTTATGTCAAAGAAACACCTCAAGCAACAATCCTTCCGCAAATTATGAAATATCGAGTTTTCGATCTAAGAAAGTCCTACGATCTTCCTTTTTCTTGGCAGTTCAATAAGACCGGTACCTTAAACGGCCTTGAAACCTAATTAGCTCTCGATGTATCTTACTCTCTTATGAGACTATCCCGCTATCTTAAAAGCTTGCTTTTTATCTCTTTTCTTGAGTCTTCTTCTTTAAATAGCAGGATAGTTTCATGGAATACTTAACTCTCCCTATTGCGCGGCCTCCTTGGACAAGGCTAGGAAAAAGACTTGAAAGTATGTGTCGTAAGGCACTCTTTGAGTTTGATCTCCTAGGCGGAGCTCGTCGTCTTGCATTGGCGCTCAGTGGAGGTAAAGATAGTCTGGCGATGCTCTTTATTCTCAAAGCAATTCTAGGTAGAGGGTTTCCTCAGATCCCTCTCCATGCGATTCATGTGACGGGAGAATTTTCTTGCGGAGCGTCGGTTCAAGAGGGACTTATCAAGCAGATTTGTAAAGAGCTTGATGTTCCTCTTATCGTCTGCGAATCGATGCAAAAGCGGAAAACACTTGCTTGTTACCGCTGCTCGCGCGAAAGGCGTCTCCTGATTTTTAACGCCGCTAAAAAGATAGGCGCTCGGACTGTTGCGTTTGGCCATCACCGCGATGATAGTGTGCAAACTCTTCTCTTAAACCTTTTGCATAAAGGAGAATTTGCGGCTAACCTTCCTAAAGTTCCCATGTATGATTATGGGGTGACGATTATTCGTCCTTTGATATATGCTTCGGAAGAAGAAATTATTGAGTTTGCTAAGTTATATGGATTTGCCCGCATCACTTGCCAGTGTCCTGTAGGACAAAGCTCAAAGCGGCAGGTTGTGAAGCAAATACTAAGAAGTATCGAAGAAAATTTTCCGAATGCCTCTCGAAATCTTTCCCAAGCAGCTTCAAAGTACGGCTCAAAAAAAGCACTAGAAAAGTAAATGATTCCTTATCAAGAACTCATTGCCATTGCTTTATATGTAGGGATTCTGCTGGGGATTGGGATCTGGTCATTTAAAAAACACCAGACCTCCAGTGACTTCATCATTGGAGCACGCTCTTTAAATTTTTGGCTCACAGCTTTAGCGGCACATGCCAGTGATATGAGCAGCTGGCTCTTTATGGGATTTCCGGCTGTGATCTTTACAGGAGGCCTGTTTAATGCTTGGTTTGCAGTGGGGCTCACTTTGTTTATGTTCTTGAATTGGTTTTTTATCGCTCCTCAAGTGCGTGTTAAAACCGAAGAATATAACAGTCTGACTTTCTCTTCTTTTTTTGAAAGCCGTTTTAATGATACATCAGGCGTAACCCGTATTTTCACAGCTTTGATGTCATTAGTCTTTTATACTATCTATATTTCAGCGGGGATCGTTGGGCTGGGGTTGCTCATTGAATCTCTATTTGGAATCAACTATTATATCGGGATCACGGCTGGGATCATGCTTGTAGTCCCCTATCTCTTTATTGGAGGTTACGTCACCCTAGCATGGCTAGACTTTTTTCAAGGACTCTTCCTTCTCTTAGTTATCACGACTGTCCCTCTAATAGTATTTCCGAAGGTCGGTGGTTTTACAAATATTAGTGAAGCCTTTGCCTTACATAAACTTTCCCTTTCCATGATTCCCAACTATACTACAGAGACCTTCCTTCAAATTCTCTTTTCAATTTGTGGCTGGGGTATTGGCTATTTTGGACAACCCCATATCATTACTAAATTTATGGGGATTAGAAAACCGGGAGAACTGCGCAAATCGATGTTAGTCGGGATGAGCTGGCAAATAATTGCAATGAGCGCTGCGACTTTAATCGGGGTTTTGTCTGTTGCTTTTTTTAAGCAGGGGATTGGTGATCCTCAACTCGTATTTGTGACAATGGTCAAGGCTATCTTTCCTCCTTTTATTATGGCCTTTATTTTATGTGCTGTGCTCGCTGCAACCATTTCAACGATGGACTCTCAAATCCTAGTTCTCGCCTCATCTCTAACAGAGGATTTTTATAAGCGTATCTTTCGTAAAACGGCAAGTTCTAAAGAACTCTTACGGATTTCTCGCTTATTTGTTCTTGTGATTTCTCTGATGGCCTACAGCATTGCCTTTTTTAAGGTGAGTACGATTTACTCGCTTGTTTTCTATGCTTGGTCAGGCTTAGGGTCTTCTTTCGGGCCATTGCTTATTTTCGGGCTCTTTTCAAAAAAAGCTAACAAATATGGTGCCTGGGCCGGAATTTTGACCGGGGGCATCATCTCGATCTTTTGGCCGTATGTGAATAACCTCTTACATATTTCGATTCCCACACTCATCCCTGGATTTTTACTCAGCAGTCTGGCAATCTATTTAGTGTCTTTTTGGACACGCCACAAACATTTTCATCACAAAGGGGAATTCTTGCATGAGCAAAGTTAGAATATTACTAACAAACGATGATGGGATTGACGCACCAGGGCTGAGATGCCTTTGGGAATCTTTGAAAGAAAGTGGTGAACTTTCTGTCGTCGCTCCGAATAAAGAAAGATCAGGAGCGGGAGTGGGTGTGACTTTCATGAGCCCCTTAAGCGTCGAACCTGTAAAATCTTATGCAGAGACTCCTGCCTGGAAAGTCGGAGGCACTCCGGCCGACTGTGTTAAGCTTGCTGTTGGCGCCTTACTTTCCTCACCCCCAGACTTAATTATCTCAGGCATCAATCACGGCTCTAATGCGGGTCGCAATGTGCTATATAGCGGCACAATCGGAGGGATCATTGAAGGAGCCCTCAGAGGGATTCCCGGGATAGCTTTTTCCTACGTTTGTTCAAAAACCTCCGCTTTTTCTCATGTTAAGGATTTTATCCCTCAAATCATTGATCACTTGATAGCTCACCCTCTCCCTTATGGCTCTTTTTTAAATGTGAATTTTCCACACACTAAAGATAGAAATTTCAAAGGCTATAAGATGGCCCGCCAAGGAAAAGGCTATTGGATTGAAACACCCCAGCACGATATTCACCCGGAAAAAGGGCATAGCCAATATTGGATGCCTGGAAAACCTAGTAACCATGAAGAACACGATTTAAGCGATGTTGCCCTCTTAGATCAAGGTTATATCACCATAGTCCCCATCCATGTCAATGAACTCACCGATCACAATTATTTAGCAAAAAAGAAGCAAGTGTTTGAACAAGAGCTCAATCAAAGAGATTGATCGTAGCTATCTAATTTGAGTAGAGCTTCACGCTGATATTCCTCCATAAGCTGACGTGCTCCTTCAATTTGGTAAATCCGCTTAAATTCATTTAAAAGGCTTATATTCAACTGGTCGAACTTTTTTTCGCAGAGATGATCCTGCCTCATTTTGTGCAGCTGAATCATTAAATCAACAAGAGCGAGCATTTTCTTTTCGATGCCTGACCTTTCACGTACCAAATCTTCCTTTGTCTCAATTTTTTTTAAATCAGAAAGGAGGAGCTTGACTTTTCCTTCCACTTGATGCTGATACTCCTGAACTGTCGAAGGAGAGCACCCTGCAATTAGGAAAAGAAAAGCCAAAAAAGAAAATTTAAGAGATCGTAGCATTATAAGCCGTTCATTGCATATTAACTTAAAGTATAGGACTGCTGCGAGCTACCATTTTATGATCTAAAGCCTTTCTTTTGCCTAAATTTGATCCAATTTAGCTGTGGATCAAATTTCGAAAAAACTAAGTATTTATCTCGAAAAAGCGCAGCTCGCGACAGTCTCAGTATATGCGAACGGAAAATATTCTTGAGAAAAATTCTTCTCGCCTATAGAGTAATGTGTCATATTCAGGGCGCATAGCTCAGTTGGTAGAGCTCCTGTCTTACACACAGGCGGTCATAGGTTCGAGTCCTGTTGCGCCCATGCAAACACACTTATCTGCGGGAGTAGTTCAACTGGTTAGAGCACCAGCCTGTCACGCTGGAAGTTGCGGGTTCGAGTCCCGTCTCTCGCGCTCTTTTAAAAAAATAGGGTTTTAGGTGAAAAAAATCTTTAATGGTTTCGGCAACTTCTTTTTTCACTTCTTCATCAAATGGAAATGTATTCTGAAAATTCTTAAGGCCGACTAAGGCAAGATCTTTCTCGGCATCACGTGCATCCTGAAAAGAAGAAGCACACCAATCAATATTCCCATAAGGTTCCGTGTCAAAAAAGACCAATTGATTAGTTTTTGAATCTAAAAGGATATTCCGCAACCCAACATCTTGATAACCTGTCAGGGCAATCAAAGCGGCTATTTGAAGGGCATAGTCTCGTTGTTTATCTTTAGAAAGACTTTTCAGCAATCTTTGAGTTTCACAAAGTGACGCCAAATTGCAACGCTCGGCTAAAACTCCGATTTTTCCCTCTTTCAAAAGGACGTTCCACTTCCGGGGAACAGTAAGAAGATTTAAGTCATAATCCTCAATCACCTTGCGCATCAAATATGCAACAGAAGGGCGCAAAATAAGCGAGTCTTTTTCACAAGTCAAAGAGCCTCCATTTGCTGTTTTAAAGCCTTTTCCGCAGCTATTAAAATCTTCACTGGGAATCTTTAGAATATAGCCGGGAAGTTGATCGAGAGCAATTACAGAAATTCTAGAATAGCCCGAAATATGGGAAACACCCGCAACTTTAGCTGAAAAAATATCTTGGTAATCCTGAGTCTTGAAAAGGTGCTTAATGGGCTCTAAGAATTCAGAGGTCCGTAATTCGTAAGCATTTAATTCTCTTGGTTGTGTCGCTCGCCAAATCACCTTATTATGATCATAGTGCGCAAACTTTTCTTGAAGGGCCTTGTCCACATTCGGAGCAATTTTTGACTCAGGTGGCAATCCCATATTTAATGTAGAACCTAACCCTATTATTGACATATAAAATCCTTTTTAAAACAAATTGAAAATTGTAGTTTTTCACCTACTTTAATTCTATTTAAAAAATAGGTTTATTCTAATTGCAATTAAAAAATTAATTTTACACGCTTGGCTATCTATAACTCGGGAGTACTACTAATTTTTCTCTTTAGCGCTGCATAAATAGGTGAAATTTTTTGGATCGAAGCTTGAACAGTTCACAAAAGCTGCCGATGCGCTTTGCTGCAAAAAATCTCACTTGTTTATCCAGAGTTAAAGGGCAAAAGAAAGAGTTTAGGTCGTAAAATGGTAGCTCGCGACAGTCCCCTTAGGGGGTTATGAGCCTATCTTGTATTAAAGATATTCTTTTTATTCCTCTATATTTTTAAGACTATTTGACTTGTCTTTTTTCTTTTTATAGGAGAAAATAACTAGGCTAAAAATATACAGTAATAATGTTTATAACTCACCTTAAGTACGCCCAGTGGAGGATAATCAAAATAACAAAATTCTCCTCTCACTCTTTGTGCGCAAGGTGAGTTTATAAAACTGATAGAAGCTCAGAAGGTGCGTAATTGCAAGACTTAACGTCAAAAAAAGCAGTAGATAAGAACTGGAACCTTGATGGTAATCAAGAGCTTTATTGGTGCGACAAATGGAGCGATGGCTATTTTCATGTTAATGAAAACGGGAATGTATCTGTTACCCCTGCGCGTAATCATCAGTCTCTTGACCTCTATGAAACAGTGAAAGCTTTAGTGAGAAGGGGAGTCGATGCTCCGATTCTAATTCGCTTTGATGGAATTATTCGGGACCGGCTAGAACGGATTTATTCGGCATTTCAAGAAGCGATTGAGCTCTATTCGTATCAAAATACATACCGCCATGTCTACCCGATTAAAGTGAATCAGCAAAAACATGTGGTCGATTCTATCCGTAGTGCTGGTGCTTGCAAGCAAACTGGTTTAGAGGTTGGAAGTAAGCCCGAACTTTTGGCTATTTTAACGATTCCAGATCATAGCGATTCGATTTATCTCTGTAATGGCTATAAAGATGAGGAATATATTGAGCTGGCTCTTCTATCGAGAAAGCTAGGAAAGCGCACAATCATTATCATTGAGCAACTTTACGAATGCAAGATGATTCTTCAAATCGCCGAAAGAATGGGAATTGAAGCAGAAGTTGGGTTTAGGATGAAGCCATCGGTCAAAGGCAGTGGGAGATGGGCTTCTTCTGGAGGAGACTTTGCCAAATTTGGGCTCAACACTCACGAAATTTTAGCTGCGTGGGAAGAATTTAGTGCCGGCGCTAAAACGCATTGGATCAAACTCCTTCATTTTCACGCAGGGAGTCAATTAAGCTCTATTATCCCTTTTAAGAAAACCCTCGCTGAAGCTGCTCACTTTTATACTGAACTGGTACTGCAATGCCCATCGCTTGAATTTTTCGACGTAGGAGGGGGGCTAGGCGTAGACTATGACGGCTCAAAAACGGCAAATGATTCTTCTATGAACTATACTATTGAAGAGTATGCACGTGATGTCGTTTATATAGTAGGGAATATTTGTAAAGAAAAAAACATTCCGCAGCCCACCTTAATTAGCGAATCAGGTAGGGCCTTAGTAGCTCATCACTCGGTTTTGATCACAGAAGTTATTGATGTTTCTAAGTATGAATCACCGGTTGAAAAACTTGATCCACCTCCTTCAGACAACAACTTGCTTGTTGATTTGTATGAGATTTATCAGGCTTTAAGTCCAAAGAATTACTTGGAAGCCCTCCATGATGCTTATTATATCAAGGAACAAATTTTAGAAAAATTTATATATGGAAATTTAAGCCTAAAAGAGCGCGCTTATGTGGAACAGGTCTACCGCTATCTGATGGTTAAAATTTGCTCTCTATCTGATGGAGAAAATAACTCTTCTGAAGATATTCATCACCTGTCTGAACTGCTTATTGATATCTATTTTTGCAATTTTTCTGTGTTTCAGTCTTTGCCGGACTCATGGGCCATTCAACAGCTCTTTCCTGTTATGCCGATTCATCGCCTCAATACACCGCCTACAAGGAAAGCAAAAATTGTCGATTTGAGTTGTGATAGTGATGGCATCATAGAACGGTTTATTGCTCCTGAAGGACCTATGTCTCATTTAATGCTTCATGAATTCAATGTGAATCAACCTTATTACATTGGCATTTTCCTGGTGGGGGCTTATCAAGAGGCCTTGGGAGGGCTTCATAATCTTTTTGGGGACACGAATGCGATTCATGTCGATCTTCATGAAGATGGTAGCTGGCGCTTTAAAAACCTGATCGAAGGGGATACGATTAGCGAGGTCTTGCAGTATATGCAGTATGATTCTCAAGAATTTAATTCTCAACTGCATCAATCAATTGAAAATGCTCTGAGAAAAGAGTTCATCTCTAATGAAGAAGCTTCGATGATCAAAAAAAAATATAAAACTTCTTTCGAAAACTATACCTATTTATTTGTTTAATCGCTCATGCAAGGACACGGAACAGAGAACTGCTTTTTAGGGATTGATCATCCTTTTGAGACGGCAAGTGTTGTGATTCAACCCATCGCTTTTGGTAAAACAACAACCTATATGCAAGGTACGGATAAAGGACCTTCAGCTCTTATAGAGGCATCGAGGAATCTTGAGCTTTACGATATTGAAACCCGAATTGAGGTTTACAAAGAGGGGATCCATACAGCTCCTGAGATTCGACCAGATTCAAGTGAAGAGATGTTAAAAGCTACTTATGAAGCCCTGCAATCGCATATAGATGAAGGGAAGTATGTGGTGACCTTAGGGGGAGAACATTCGATTTCTTATGCACCGATCAGCGTACATGCAGAGCGCTACGGTCCTATTAGTGTGCTGCAGCTCGATGCACATACCGATCTTATTTCTGCTTATGAAGGGAATCCGTATAGTCATGCTTCGGTCATGGCTCAAGTTAAAACTCTTCCGGAGATCGATCAGATTGTGTCTGTTGGGATTCGTAGCATGGCTAAGGAAGAAGTGATGGCAATGGATAGTGAAAAAGTCTTTTTTGCGCATGAACTTTTGGGGGAAGAATGGATGGATCGCGTAGTGGAACAACTTTCCGATCGAGTATATCTGACCTTTGATTTGGATGCCTTTGACTCTTCGCTTATGCCTGCGACAGGAACGCCCGAGCCCGGCGGTATTTCCTGGAATTTGGCAACAAAGCTCTTAAGGAAAGTAATCCAAAAAAGAAGTCTCATTGGGTTTGATGTTGTAGAGCTTTGTCCTATTTCCGGGCTTGTGGCACCAGATTATTTGGCTGCTAAGTTAGTCTATAAAATCCTTAGTTATCTCTATCAACCCTAAGAGGCTCATTATGCAAATTTCAGAGTTTATGAAGAAGCACTTTAAACATTTCAATGCAGCTTCTTGTGTGAACGCAGCAGAAGGGTGGGTTGACCTCTGCAATTCGGAAGGGAAGATGTTTTTGACTTTAGCGGGAGCTATGAGTACAGCAGAGCTTGGCATCTCGTTAGCCGAATTGATTCGGCAAGATCGCGTTCATGCAATTTGCTGCACCGGTGCGAATTTGGAAGAAGACATTTTTAATCTTGTAGCTCGACCTTACTATCAACTCATTCCCGAATACCGCTCTCTTACTAAATCAGACGAAAAAAAACTCTATGATGCCGGGATGAATCGAGTTACCGATACATGTATTCCCGAAGGAGAAGCAATTCGAAGAATCGAAAAGCAACTGCTCATTCTGTGGAAAAAAGCAGAGCAAGAAGAGGCGCGTTATTTCCCACATGAATTTATTTATAAACTTTTTGAGCACAATTTATTAGAAGAGTATTACGAGACTGATGTGAAACATTCCTGGGTATATGCAGCCTACGAGAAAAAGCTACCGATTTTTGTTCCGGGATGGGAGGACTCTACAACAGCAAATATCTTTGTTTCGCATCAAATTCAGGGTAGCTTATCTGATTTTCAAACAGTGAAGTCAGGAGCTGAACAAATGGCTGCGCTGGTTGCTTGGTATCGACAGCTATCAAACGATCACCCTATTGGTTTTTTTCAGATTGGGGGGGGGATTGCAGGAGATTTTCCTATTTGTGTTGTGCCACTGATCTGTCAAGATTTGCAGATTAACGATTGCCCTCTTTGGAGTTACTTTTGCCAAATTAGTGATAGCACCACTTCTTATGGATCCTACAGTGGTGCGACCCCAAGTGAGAAAATTACTTGGGGAAAACTTTCACAAGACACCCCCTCTTTTATTATTGAATCTGATGCAACGATTGTTGCTCCTTTGATTTTTCAGTATGTCTTAGAAAGGACTCGAGCGCTAGAGAACGCATCAAAACTCGAACCGGCCACGCACTACAAGCCCCATTAAAGAAAGGTTGCCACTTGGGCCGGTTCCGCCTCTAGATCCGATAGCGGTTATACGAAGGGTAATAGCGGAATTCCCAGCCGATATCAAGAATGAGGCATAATGCTTCATTAAAGTAGATATTGGGACTGTTGAAAGCTACCATTTTATGATCTAAACCCTTTCTTTTACCCAGATTCAATGCGCACCTAACTCGTCTACTCTAAGTAGAGTATGTCAAGTTAGGTGCGTATCGAATTTCGAAAAAACTAAGCATTTATCTTTCACTGAGCGTGCGTAAGGTGAGCTTTTAATTCTATTATAGGTTAAGCTTTTAATCTAAATTTTATTGAGAGAGGGTTATGAGTGTCGATCGTGTATGTGATTCTATAAGAAACTCACCTTACGCAAAAGAAGTCATTTGCTGTAAATTTCTCAGTTCCTCAAATGCCATTTGATTTGCTCTAACGATTAGTTTGTATTTCAATGAAAAATGATTTAACCTTGTTTTCACTCTCAATATTTCCAATTTACAATAGGCTACAATAGATGCAAATATGTGAGTCTTCTGTGTTTTTACAACTTTTGTGGGAGATTTCTCTAGACTTGCATTTTGTTTGATTGATTTGTGATACTCTTCTATTCCCCATCGTTTTTGATAGATCTCATAGACTTTTTCAGCATCAATTTCTAAGTCATTAGTAACAAGATATAATTCCCCTGTAGACCCATCTTCGTTTTTGAAGACCTTCTTCATTAGGCTCACAGGAAAAGAAAGGTCTTTTAACCAGACCTTTCTTTTTTCACCATCTTTGAGCTCTAGTGTCTTTAAATTTCGATACTTTCTTTTTCTCTTATCTTCTTCCGAAAAGGCCAATAAACGATTCGATTTAATTCCAAAAATAAACTTCTTATTCATTTCATATTCTATAAACTCCATGTTCTTCTTTGCTCCAAACCAATTATCTGCAAGGATATACTCAAAACATATTTTATTTTTTTGGGCTTGTTTTATCTGAGATCGAAACATCTCATTTTTTGTTGTCGATGATCTTCTCATTTCTTTTTTTGTCTTTACGTCACAGAAAATAAGTTCTTTATGAATAGTCTCTATTGAAACCGGAAAAGCTATATCATCGTAACGTACTAAACATGATAGAAGATTAACTCCTTTGATACATCTTCCTTTAGCATGAGAAAAATGCCAACAAATGATTTCATTCTCATCTGTGTAAGGTTTTTCTTCTATCGTATCGTCTATGATCAGGACTCCATTTTTTTCTTTTTCAAACTTTCGCACCTGAGGTTT
>RDPX01000121.1:2090209-2104575 GCA_003991215.1 Morbakka virulenta
GGTGAGTGAAGAAGAAATAATGTAGACGACCACATTGAAACGCGCGGATTTTACACGATCCTTTTGGGAACAAAAAGAACCATAAGTAGACTCAATGATGCTTCGTAATCATGCAGCTAGTCTTGGTGATGAGGAACGTGCTGAGGTCTTGAGCTACCTTCCTTCTTATCAGGGAAAGGAGGTTTTGGAATTAGGTGCAGGAATCGGGCGGTTTACAGGATATTTTGCTAAACAGGCAAATCATGTAATAGCTGTTGATTTTACTTCTCATTTTATTGATGAAAATCAAAAGCGTCACACTTGTTTTTCAAACATAACCTTTAGGCATTTAGATATTATGGATCTTCGAGTTCCTAAAGAGTCGATTGATTTAATTTTCATCAACTGGCTTATGATGTGTTTAGAAGATTCGGAAGTCGAAATACTTGCTGATCGTCTTTGCAGCTGGCTGAAGTTAAAAGGACACCTTTTTTTTCGAGAGTCCTGCTCAGCATCCGGAGCAGTAGCCATTGGAGATTATCGTGCATGGTACCGAACCCTAGCCTATTATACAGAGCTGTTTCAAGGGAAGCTTAAGCTCATTAAGCAGGATAATATTCGTGCCTATATTAACCGATTCGCAGATCCATTTCAGTGCTATTGGCTCTTCTCAAAATGGTAGGTTTCAACAGTCCGAAAATGCATGTAATACCATCTATCAAAGGTTGGCTCTTAAAGAGGAATTGGCTATCTTGCATCGGGGGATGAATCCTAGTGCTCATAAATTTCCAAGATCATGAGGCCATGGAATAGGCTCGGATAGAAAGAAGTTTTTTTTATTCTTTTGAGTGGTCCTGTCTATAAGATTCGATGTAGTAAGCCATATCTATCAAACCTACTTTACGCTCGATGAGGCGTCCTTCAGGATCAAAAATAAGCAGTGTCGGGACTTTTTCAATATTATACGCTTCACGGAAGTGAGGAAGATGATTGAGGTCGACCTGAAGAAATTGAGTGGTATCCGAATTTTCTTCGGCACAAGATTCAAACAGGAGGCTAATGGTTTGACAAGGGGGGCTTTCAGGAGAGTAACAATTGACAAAAATAGGGAGTTTGCTGTTGTGGATAAGCTGATTGAATTCAGTCTCGTTTGAAATATATTTGACAAAAGAGCCCGTCAGTTCATTATATTTTTGCTTGGAGGTGTCGCGAGCCTGCATAGCAAGCTTTTTCATAAGTTGATGCTTCTTGACATCAACGACTCCATTTTCGTTTGGTTGATCTCTGTAGCAGTAGAGCGTAAAGGATAGAAGCGGGGTGAATTCTTTATAACGCTCGTCCGGCTCAGTCTGACACACATCGGAGAATGAAAGAACTCGCCCTTCTTCCGTTTTAACAAGGACATTTTCTATCTTAAAATACAAGAATCCTTTTTTTTCGCAAAAGTCCACCCCTTTTTGGAGAATCGAGATTTGATTGTGCATTCCCCACTGGAACTGATCTTGATCGTTTTGAGAAGCAAGGGCTCCAAGTTGGATGCCAATAAGAGCGAATAATTGCATGATTTTTTTAAGGATAAATAGCGTTATTCTCACGCATTATGGCTTAAGATAGCTAATGAGATTTGTAGCTAAAAAAACCGATTGATAAAGAGAAAAAACCTAACACAGAACTCTGCGGCTAATCAAGCTCGAAAAACTCAAGATTATGCATTTCTTTCATGACCTTCTTAAAGGAGTCTTGACCATGACCGGTTCCAGACAAAGCTAAAACCTGGAGATGGGGGCAATGGCTGTTCCAAGTATGGATCCAATCCATAAGGTTTTCGGGTTCCTTTGTGAAAAAGGAATAGTTGAGCCAACATAATTTTGTGAATTTTTGGGTTACACTTTTTAAATCGGTATGTCGGAAAGTATGTGGGAGGTGAAGCACGGTTACATAAGAGTGAAACCACTGTGGCTCATGTTCTAAAAATGCCAGGAACTCATTTGTTAAGTAATTTGAACCGGGGTAGTTGATATCCATTCTGTCAAGGTAAAGGATATATCCATCTATGAGGCGATTGACTCCGATATGAAGTGATTGGTCAGATTTGGTAGTTTCTCGAAGGTGATCTAAAGCTTTAAAAATAACAGATTTCGTGTGCTCGAGATTTTCTCTAATTGCAGGTGTTTCTAGAGAATGTGGAACTTCGGCTAAAGTGCTTTCGGTCTTGCATAAATCTTGCTCTGCGGCGGGATTATCAAGAGGAATTTTATCGAGACTGTAAGAGGAGATTTTAAATTGAGGGGCATTGGAACGAAAAGGGGTCAAATCTATTCCGTCAAGTTGAGGTATTTCTACGATATTATCGCTTAGTTGAAGGATACATTTCTGAAACTCTTGGAGGCTTTTAAAATTTTTCAAGACTTGAATCATAAGCTCGAGCCCAAGAAAATCTAAAGCGACCGGATCAATCTCTTCATTAAGAGCCTCTTTTGTCTGCATTTGGCAAATTCCCTGAAATTGCACTAGAGACTCTAAAGAAGAACTGTGGGTATTCGGAGGCGCACCGGTTTCTTCGGGAATGGTTTTGTGTTGACGCATGCTTGTTCTTAGGTAGAGTCGGTGTAATTGCATTAGATGCTTTAAAGAAAAAGGACTTTGAGTGCTTAGACGTAAAATTTTACCTCCTTCGGGGCCGGTTTCGTGTTCGGACATTCCCGACCTTAAAAGGGCTTCGAAAAAGGGAATATTCCATAAGAAAGAGCTTGGAAACATTTCTTGCTCATCTCCAACGAAAACTTGAATCTGGTCTTTAGAATCTTCAACTACATCATGACCATCGACTTCTCTATCGAAAATCCCTAACGCAAAGAGGTAAAAATAGTGATTGCAAAGATATTTTTGAACCCAACGGATTATGTTTTCTTTTTCTGTTGGTATGCGTTCTCTTTCTCGGATACGCTCCATTAGTAATCTGTTAGGAAGATATTGAGGAATAACCGGGTACATAAAACGAAAGCAAACTTTTGTTAAAAAAAGACCTGTCGTTAGCTGAAAAGCGGCTTTAGGATTGGCAAGAAACATGAAAGCTAATAAACCGGTTCGGACAGCGCAGTTAACGAATGGGCGGCCAATTGTATTATCTGTTCGAATGAGTTGATAGCACCGTTCTTGGCCTGAGACGATGCGAGTGGGCGCAAAAGGATTTATAAAAAAGCGGTCAAAAATGAAGTTATAGAGTAGCTCTTTAAATGAAGATCTTTGAGGTTGAATAGGGGTCCAAAAATCGTTAGGTAAGATTTTCATTAAATTTCCTCTGTTTTTGAGGAAATAATAAAGAGTTTCTGAATTAGAGTAAAGAATAAATTTTTCATCTTTAAATTAGATTTAACAACTGATGAAACTGTTCTGCATTAAAAAAAATATTTTTTATTTCAAACTTTTTGAGTAGTTTTCGGAGTTTCATTTAAGGGAGTATTGAGATGAGTTCATGCATATATTAAGGCTAATACCCCGGAGTGCTACTAATTTTTCTCTTTAGCGCTGCATAAATAGGTGAAATTTTTTGGAATTAGTATAAGAGCTTATTATCTCCTTCTATTGCTTTCCTAAAAAGTTTTTTATAATTTCACTACTTGCACTTATTTAAGTAATCCTCTAATAGCTTGAATAAACGTATATTTATTTTATTAGAGTGATGAGAAGAAAAAGGAGAGAAGACCCTATTTTTAAACAAAAGTTTGGGATCAAGACCCCGATTATCTATCTTGAAGATATCCAAGTCGATAAAAAGATAGAGCAAAGGTTTCGAAGAGCATGGAAGCGCTTCTATAATAAAGCTAAACCTCTCGTTTCGGATACGAGACAAGAAAGGTTTGATGCTTACTTTCGTCAAATAGAACGAGATGGTTGTGATGATCGATACTGCCAACGTGTAATGATTCGCTTTATTAATACTATAGTAGGGTATGGAGTGTTTGCAAAAGAAGACATTCCCCCTTATTCTACCCTACATCACTATGCGGGGATTCTTATGTTAGATGATGAGATTGATCCGGATTATGACAGCACTTTTTCTTTTACTGATTTAAAGAATTATTCAATTGATGCTATGAAAGCTGGAAATTGGACTCGGTTCATGAATCATAGCGATGAACGAGATCTTAAAAATAATGTGATTCCTTGGGAATATTACCGTGAAGATGGTCCAAGAATTGTCTTTACTTCTGGGGCTAAAGGAATTAAGAAAGGGCAACAGCTTCTTTATTCTTATGGGGAAAGTTATTGGGAAGAAAAAGGAAAGTTCGTTACTTTTTAAACTAGGCCTTGTGAAGGAGTACGGTTTATCAAGACACTCCGTAAAACCTCTTCCTTTAGGGAGGAAAGGATCTTAATTCTAATAGGATTTATATGAGTGTAAGCAAATTTGACCGGATCATTTATATCAATTTGGAACATCGAGATGACCGTAGAGCCTGTTTAATAGCTGAAATGGAGCGTCTAGATGTAGATGAAGCGAAACTTTACCGTCTTCCCGGAGTTTATGATCCATTAAATGGAGCCAGAGGGTGTATCTTGAGTCATATTCAGGCTCTTGACTTAGCTAAAAAAGAGGGGGCGACACTTATCTTAGAAGATGACTGTATTTTTGTAGAAGATCTTACCGTGCTAAGTGAGCAGATAACCCGTTTTTTTTCAGACATTTGCTAATGATTGGGATGTTTATCTTTTAGGTGGAAAGTATATTGATTTAAAGTCTTCTAAAGCAAAAGAATTTAATCGCATTCATAAATCTTTTCGCGCTCATGCTTACGCAGTTCATTACTCCTATATTCCCACCCTTAAAATCTGTTTTCAAGAGGCTTATCAAGCGATGCAGCAAGATCTCTTTTTTATGAACTCTCGCGGGCGGGCTTTGGATTATGCCTGGGAAGAACTCCAAAAGAAAGATCGATGGTATGCTGGAAAAGTTCCTTTGGCTTTCCAAGCTAATTCTTATAGTGATATCGAACTTTTCGACCGCTCAGTCCGTTAAGAACCTATAAGGGGACTGTTCTTCAAGCAGGATACCGTTATGCTTGCCTTGAGATGTTAATGAATCTCATAGAGAAATGGGGGTAGGTTGGGTGGTAGAAGCTATGTGCTTATCGCTCCTTTTCTCTACCAAGAGAATTTGGAAATGAAATGATAGTTGTTAGGCATTTGTACCATTTATCAAAAATAATTTGCAGAAGTGACTTGGATTCAAGCTTCATATCATTGTGAATAATCAGGGTGAGCTAAGGATATTTGTCTCAAAAACTCTTTGAAGAGATGTTTAAAAAAGGGGTTCAACTTATTACAAAGCTAAGAAATAACATGAAAAATCTTTTGATGAAGATGTACGATAAGCTGATACTTAGAAAGCGCTCAATTGCCGAAACCGTCTTTGATCAGTTGAAAAACATCTCTCAAATTGAACATTTATACTGCTCCCCATTAAGACAAGAACAGAAAACTCGGAGTAAAATGACTTGAAAACAAGGAGCCGAGACAATGAAACAAAGAAAATGGGATGGCAAAACAAAAGCCCGAGCGGTCCTTGAGGGAATCAAGGGAAGAAAAGTTGCAGAAATCTGCAATGACTATCAGATTAGCCAAGCGCAGTATTATCAATGGAGAGAGCAATTTTTATCTAATCTGGATAAGCCTTTTGAAGCGAAAAAAGCCACGTCTAAAGAAGAGAGATTAAAGTCTGAAGTACAGAAACTTAGGTCCTTAGTTGGTGAGCTTACACTTGAGTTAAAAAAAAGCGAAGAAGAGGCGGTATGAAAAGAAAAACCTCAAGTGCTGTGATCGATAGAAATAAGCCGATTTTAAAGCGAATAGAAGAACTCAAGAAAGAACACCCTTTTTGGGGCTACCGAAGAATCTGGGCTCATCTTACGTATGTAGATGAAATGTTTGTAAACAAGAAGCGAATTTACAACATAATGAAACAGAACAATTTACTAGCTCACCTTACGCAAAATTGAGTTGAAAGATTTTTTTGAAAGCACTATTTTTTTCCTGATTAAGGAGAAAAAAATGGCTCAAGAACAATTGCTGGATATTTATACAGATTACCTCATCAGCCAAAACAAATACGCAACTGCTACAGGACTTGAAGCGTTATTAGAAGGAGAAGTGAGTCATGATAAAATTAGCAGATTTTTAAGAGAGAGCGATCTTGGATCAAAAGACTTATGGAAATACATAAAACCTCAGGTGCGAAAGTTTGAAAAAGAAAAAAATGGAGTCCTGATCATAGACGATACGATAGAAGAAAAACCTTACACAGATGAGAATGAAATCATTTGTTGGCATTTTTCTCATGCTAAAGGAAGATGTATCAAAGGAGTTAATCTTCTATCATGTTTAGTACGTTACGATGATATAGCTTTTCCGGTTTCAATAGAGACTATTCATAAAGAACTTATTTTCTGTGACGTAAAGACAAAAAAAGAAATGAGAAGATCATCGACAACAAAAAATGAGATGTTTCGATCTCAGATAAAACAAGCCCAAAAAAATAAAATATGTTTTGAGTATATCCTTGCAGATAATTGGTTTGGAGCAAAGAAGAACATGGAGTTTATAGAATATGAAATGAATAAGAAGTTTATTTTTGGAATTAAATCGAATCGTTTATTGGCCTTTTCGGAAGAAGATAAGAGAAAAAGAAAGTATCGAAATTTAAAGACACTAGAGCTCAAAGATGGTGAAAAAAGAAAGGTCTGGTTAAAAGACCTTTCTTTTCCTGTGAGCCTAATGAAGAAGGTCTTCAAAAACGAAGATGGGTCTACAGGGGAATTATATCTTGTTACTAATGACTTAGAAATTGATGCTGAAAAAGTCTATGAGATCTATCAAAAACGATGGAGAATAGAAGAGTATCACAAATCAATCAAACAAAATGCAAGTCTAGAGAAATCTCCCACAAAAGTTGTAAAAACACAGAAGACTCACATATTTGCATCTATTGTAGCCTATTGTAAATTGGAAATATTGAGAGTGAAAACAAGGTTAAATCATTTTTCATTGAAATACAAACTAATCGTTAGAGCAAATCAAATGGCATTTGAGGAACTGAGAAATTTACAGCAAATGACTTCTTTTGCGTAAGGTGAGTTAAAAAGAGAAGAAACCTTCCGTTAACATCGGAAAAAACTGCTCTTAAGTTATTGACTTCTTGATATTTCAAAATCGAATTCAGGTTCCAAAAGCAATTTTACCTCGAAAAACTCTGCGTCACTTCTGCAAATTATTTTTGATAAATGGTATTATAAGCAATTGGTCTCTTTGAGAAACAAGTACAGATGGAGGAATTGTCTTGATAGAAGGGATTTTTAAGGAATTTTCTTTGCAAGATATCATCGAAATTTTAAAACCGATGATCAGTGAATCGCGAATTAGGCGGATGGAAGAAGTCATCTCGAAACGCATTCGCTCTGTTCAAGTCGCAGTGGAGTCGCCAGCTGATGTTCATAATGCTCTAGCGATAGTGCGCACGGCAGAGGCTTTTGGAGTAAGTCATGTTCATCTCGTTAATGCAAAGATCAAGAAAAAACAAGGGAGGTCGACAACACGTGGGACAATGTATTGGACGCACCTAAAAAAACACAATTCTCTTGATGCATTTTTACAGCAGGCACAGTCTAAAAAACTCTTTCTGGCAGGGATGTGCGTGAAAGGAGGTAATCTACTTGAATCGCTTCCTTATGACCGTCCTCTTTGTCTACTTCTTGGAAATGAGCAGAGAGGACTTTCTGAAGAAGCAAAAGAAGCTTGCGATGCGCTTTATACGATTCCTATGTTTGGTATGGTAGAGAGCTTAAATCTCTCTGTTTCTGCTGCGATTAGTCTTTCGAAACTTTTAGAAAAAAAACGTCAAGCAAGTAACCGAATGGGAGACTTAACTTCCGAAGAAGAGCTAGAAGAAAAGGCCTATTTTTATATAAAATCCTTAGGGACTCAAAAGTCTCAAGCTATTTTAAAAGCAACCCGGTTGAGAAGGAGTCGGTTATGAAAAAAGTTTTCTTACTCTTAAGTTTTTTATTCTTATCGTCATTTAGTCTTTTTGCTTCTGATTCCTCAGTTCACTATTATATTGGAGAAATGTACCGACATCAACCGAATGAAGAATATTCGCGTCATTACGGTCTATTTTTTCTTAAGCACACCCTAATCCCCGAAGAAAATCGATTTATTGACTTCTGTTTTTTAGATTCCCCTGAAGATGGTTGTCTGGAACTTGAGCAGATTTCGACCTTAAAAGGGGATTCCAATCAGACTGTTGTCTCAAGTACGGATGGTTTTATTACGGGTTCTGGAGAGCTTGTGGGGTTTCCTTGGAAATGGACCAATATAAAAGAACGTATGCAACTCTCGAATGATAACCCTATCTCGATCGAAGTTGAGAATCAGATGGATGATGACTATATCCTTTCGATTGTAAATGTTTACTATAAAGATAGCAGAGGAGAAAAGGAATTGCTCGCAATCTTGCAAAGCTCTACAAAGTCGATAAAGAGATTCTAGAGCGATTAATAGGTTCACCTTTCCTATCTTAACCCCTGAATGAGATTGTTGCGCGTAAAGATCCCATTAGTTATTCAAGTGTTTGAAGGTCTTTGAGGATCTGATCTCGGTTTGCAGAGCTGGGGTTTTGGATAAAAACCTCATAATCATGACTTAGTTTTGATTCTTGCTCGCGTTCCTTTCCTTCTTTTAGTGCGACACGGGCTGTCTTATTCATGACATCGAGTGCTTCATCCATTACTTCCTTTAGTTTAGTTTTTTTGTGAGGTTCAATATTTGGCTTATTGTATTCAGTAAAAGAATCGCGAAATAGATGTAAACTGTCTTTATAATCTTCCTTATACCTTTGAACCTCCTCGGGAGAAGGTGGCTTTGATGGTTGATCTCTAGAAATTTCTGACATAATCTGACCCCATAAGTTTTTCTTTTTATATTTTCTCTTTATGGCTAATATGATTCTTTTTGTCGTGCTAAATTCAACCTAGCGGAAAATAGAAATGTCTCAAAGACCCACCAAATGGATTTTTATCTTATTTACTTTTTTCACTACGGCCGTAATTCATGGAGAAGAGTTCGCAGCTAATATACAACAAGCTGAGCTCCCTCCCCCCCTTTCTGAGGTTGAAGCTGAACTTGCTGAAGCGCATAGGAAGTTTGAAATTGCAAAAAAGATGTTTAATCCTTGGTATGCAGGCCCCCTTTTAACCCCTTCGGCCCACAACGTACCTCCCGGTCACTTTAATATTCAGCCCTATCTTTTCTTTACCTGGACTTATGCCCGTTTTAATCAAGACCGTAAATCTGTTTCTATTCCCACGATTTTTACGCTCAATCCTCAATTCATTTATCAGATGGGATTGTTAAACTGGCTCGACTTTACCGTGACCCCCTCAGGTATTTATAATAAACAATCGGGGAAAACAAACTTTTATTGGGGAGATACTACGATGACGTGGGGAATTCAATTAATAAAAGAACAACCATACAAACCTGCAGTCCGTTTGACTGTCACAGAGGCATTTCCTACAGGGCGCTATAAAAAGCTCTCTCCTGATAAAAACGGAATTGATGCGACGGGACAAGGAGCTTACGTTACAACATTCGCCCTCAATATCACAAAAGTTATTTGGTGGGTTTCTGATCACCCCTTTAGTTTTCGAACCTCTATTAATTATGGTATCCCGACTACGGCAGCCGTTCAAGGGTTTAATGCTTATGGCGGTGGATATGGAACAAGTGGAATTGTTCGCCCGGGAAATAAAATCGCAATTGATACTTCGGTTGAATTAAGCTTTACCCAAAGCTGGGTCTTTGCTCTTGACTTTGTTTATACCTATCAAAATCATTCGACATTTTCCGGTCATAAAGGACGGAATGCAAATGGTACGACCGCTTCGGTCGGCTCCCCGTCCAATAGTCAGTTTAGCGCTGCCCCCGCTGTTGAATATAACCCGACGGAATACATGGGGCTCTTAGCAGGTATTTGGTTCACGGTCACGGGACGAAATTCCTCTGATTTTGTCTCGGGTGTCCTAACTCTGACCTATTACTGGTAAAGTCAAATTATCGAAAAACTTCGCCGAAGAAATTTTGCATGATTTGTAGGGAACGTTTTTCTGCTTTTTCGTTGTAAACGGTTCCTGTCTTAGGGTCATTCGCAAGGGGGTTGGTGAAAGCATGCAAGGTTAGCCCATAAATATGTACTTGCCAATCAGTCTTTGCTGCTGTCATTTCTTTCTCAAAATCAGTGACTTGATCAGGAAGAACCATTGGATCATCATGGCCGTGAAGAACAAGCAACTTTGCTTGAATGTGATTAGTTTTTAGGTTCTCGGGGGCACTTAATAGCCCATGAAAACTCACGACTCCCTTAAGAGGAGCTCCACTGCGAGCTAAATCGAGAGCACAAAGGCCTCCAAAACAAAATCCGATAGCTCCGAGTTGATTTTGATCGGCCATAGCGTGGTTTTTTGTTGCTTTAAATCCTGCCAACATTCTATCAAGCAGTAACTTACGATCCTTCATAAAAGGCTTCATGAGATTGCTGTTTTCTTCCGCACTTTTTCCTAGAACTCCTTTGCCATAAATATCTAGCGCACACCCTACATAGCCGAGTTTAGCAAGCCACTCTGCTTTCTTGCATACAAATTCATCGCGTCCTTTCCATGCATGGAAAATAAAGATCAAAGGACGCTTGCCTGAACGAGCACTATCATAAGCTAAATAGGCCTCAAGAGTTGTTTCTGCATGCCGATATTCAATTCTCTCTGTTTTCATAAACTACCTTTTTCTTGAACAAAAAATCTTTCCCCGCTACCTTTTTGTAGAAGTCTGAAATTTGGAGTCTAGCGATGAAAAAAATTAAAATCTTCTTTTTCTTTTTTTTTCTCCCTCTTATCCTTGCTGCTGCGCCGACTGAATCCAATCCAATCCACAAAGTGAACCGCTGGTACAAAGAAGAAAAAGAAAAGAGTGGAAAAGGGTTTCATAAATTTGCAACTCTAGCAACTGTTGCCCAAGATAACAGCCCTACAACACGAATGATTGAAATTATAACGTTTAGCCAAGCAAAAGGCGCTTTGTTTTTTACTCATCGCAGTACAAATAAAGTTCAAGATATTTCCTTAAATTCGAATGTCGCTCTCAATATCTGGATGCCTGAGACCCTTAGACAAGTCAGTATGACCGGGACAGTTAAAGAAGTTCCTTCCCAGGATGCAGAAAAGTCATGGAAACGCATGCCTCGATTCATGAAGATTACCTTTATGGCTTCTGAGCATCGAGGAGAAATTGAATCGATAGATGTGCTAGAAAAGAGAAAAGAGAAAAGAGAAACTCGAAGAGCTTTATAAAAATGATATTCCTATGCCGGATACTTTTGTTGGATACTCCTTTTTTCCCAATACAATTACGTTTTATGAGATTCATCCACACAACTTCCCTCTAAAAGAATTTGCCTATTTGGAGAATGATAAGTGGATTGTTTCTTTAATGGAGCCGTAAGTTATAGCTTTTTTGGAAGGCCTCTAGAATAATGTTGCCTTCATAAGCAGCTTGGTTGAGGGCTTCTTCAGCTGATACTTCTCCTCGAATGGCTTTTTCTAGGTTTTCAGTGATAAGATGGCGAATAGGGATATAATTCCCGTAACGGATTCCCCAAGAAAACTTACTAGGTTTATTGCCCATCACTTCCAAAACGGCGATTTCTGCAGCCGGATGATCCTTATAAAATCCCTTTTTCTTAGTGAGGTAGTAAGCAGCTTCTGTAATCGGAAGGTAGCCGGTTGATTGATGCCATTCCGCTTGAACAGATGTGGATGATAGATAATCAAAAAATTGGGCAATTCCACGATATTCTTCCTGACTAAATCCTTTCAAGACCCAAAGAGAGGCCCCTCCAATATTTAGGGTATGGGGTTTTTCTGTTAGGTGTGACCAGTAAGGCATAAATCCAACACCAATCGAAAAGTTCGCCTTTCTATGTAGGAGTGGTAAGCGGTTAGCTCCTTGGAGAAGGATTGCGCATTCTTGATCGGTAAATTTTCTTTCGGGTTCTTCGGTATAACAGCCGCTATAGGAAAAAATTCCAGTTTTTTCCCATTCGATTACCTTAGACAGATGAAAGATTTGATTCTCTTGATTGAAGGTAAAGCGGCTGTCAATCCCTTCCAACCCATTTGCATGGGTTCCAAAAGGAAGATTATGCCAACAACTCAAATGTTCGAGATGATAGGCGGCAGGCCATGCAGTTGTATAGCCCTTATACCCTCTCTCGACCAGCTTCTTTCCCATTTCCTCAAGCTCACTCCAAGTTTTAGGCGGGGTATTGGGATCTAGGCCTGCTTGTTTGAATGCTTCCTTGTTATAAAATAGAATTCCCGTTGATGCATTCCATGGGAGGGAGAGCATTTTCTGATCCGATGATGAGTAAAACTTCCTCACAACATCAATGTAGACATCGGGATCAAACTGACGGTTGTAGTTCTTCATAAGCTCATCAACAGAATAGTAGATCTCTTTGTTGAGCATCATGGATAGTGTTGCCACTTCATAGACCTGTAGAATATGAGGAGGATGTCCTTCTTTATAGGCCGCTAAACCTTCCTCATAGACTTCTTCGTAATTTCCTTTGTGGATTGGAATAACTCGATAGATTCCTGATGAGTGATTGAAATCTTCTACGATTCTAATGAACTTTTCTTCAATAAACCCATCAAAAGCATGCCAAAGATAAAGATCTTGAGACTGTAACCCCCAAAAGAAGCAAAAATAAAAGGTAAAAAAAACAAAAAATCGACACATCGTCTACCTATTCTTTCTCAGAAGAAAAAGATGGTATCATCTTTTTTAAATTTTGGCATTACGAATAATACCTTTGTCAGTATAGTGAGGGAAAATGGTAATAAATCCGGAGAGAGGTTTTTATCTCTAATAAACAAAAGATTCTGCTTACAGGAGCCAGATCCCTTTTTACGCTTGATCTTGCCAGGCGTTTTTCAGAACAAGGATATCATGTTTTTTCTGCGGAAACGACTCATTTCCATGTTTGTCGCTTTTCGAACGCAATTAAAAAAAATTTTGTAATTCCTAGCCCTCGTTTTCACTCGGAAGGGTTCATTGATGCTCTGATCGATATCGTAGAAAAAGAAAAAATCGACTGGGTAATCCCGTCATTTGAAGAGGTCTTTTGCCTTTCAAAAGGAATTGAGAGGTTCCCTAAAGAATGCGTGATTTTCTGTGCTTCTTATGATGTTCTTGACTCTCTTCATAACAAGTGGTTTTTCAATCAAAAAATTAAAGAGCTGGGTTTTGATACCCCAAAATCTTTTTTGATCCGTAACCAAGAAGAACTCCAAAATCACCCCTTCGAAGTACCCTATATCCTTAAGCCTTGTTATTCACGAGCTGCCCAGAAAGTCCATAAAGTTGATGTAAATAGTTCGCTTCCCAAAATAAAAATTGATCCATACAATCCTTTGGTCGCTCAAGAATGGTTAAAGGGAAAAAAATTCTGTTCTTATAGTATTGCTCACGGAGGGAAGTTAACGGCGTATTCGCTTTACCCTCTTCAGTTTTCTATCGACGATAGCTCTTGCCTTAACTTCGAATCCATCGAGCATCCAGAGATTTTTGACTGGATTAACCGATTTGTTCAACTCGAGAAGTTTACAGGCCAAATTGCTTTCGACTTTATTGAAACAGAAAACGGCAAACTTTATGCGATCGAGTGCAATCCACGCGGCACAAGCGGTCTCCATCTTTTCAGCAAGAAGGATTACTTGCCTAAGGCTTTTTTCAATGAATCTGATACTTTGATCAAGTCTTCACCAGGATCTTCTAAACAACTCGCAATTGGGATGATGCTTTACGGATGGAAGAACAAAAAGTTCAGTCGTTTTCTGAAAAAACTTTTCAGTATCGAAGATGTAGTCTTTTCCAAACAGGATCCTAAGCCTTTTTTCTTTCAACCCATTCTTTTTCTAGTCTATATCATCCGTAGCCTAAGGTTGAAAACACGTATTCCAACGATGTTCACTTTTGATATCGACTGGAATGGTGAAGCACGGACTATTCAAGACCAGGTTAACTGCAAGGAATCTTCTTAGATATTTCCTCTAGGTGGTGTATTAACATGAAGCTGTCATGACAATGCACCGATGGAAAGTTTTTTCAGGTGTTTCTCGGCAGATCGGAATGACCAGATCTTGATGAAACGACGGTAAGTGTATTTGTGAGGAATGAGATCTTCTAAACTGATCATTTCAATCTGCTGCATCGCGAACTCCTTTTCATAAAATCAAAGCACGATTTTACTCAATTTCTTTTAAAACTCACCTTACGCC
>RDPX01000121.1:2105168-2122612 GCA_003991215.1 Morbakka virulenta
AGTCATTTGCTGTAAATTTCTCAGTTCCTCAAATGCCATTTGATTTGCTCTAACGATTAGTTTGTATTTCAATGAAAAATGATTTAACCTTGTTTTCACTCTCAATATTTCCAATTTACAATAGGCTACAATAGATGCAAATATGTGAGTCTTCTGTGTTTTTACAACTTTTGTGGGAGATTTCTCTAGACTTGCATTTTGTTTGATTGATTTGTGATACTCTTCTATTCTCCATCGTTTTTGATAGATCTCATAGACTTTTTCAGCATCAATTTCTAAGTCATTAGTAACAAGATATAATTCCCCTGTAGACCCATCTTCGTTTTTGAAGACCTTCTTCATTAGGCTCACAGGAAAAGAAAGGTCTTTTAACCAGACCTTTCTTTTTTCACCATCTTTGAGCTCTAGTGTCTTTAAATTTCGATACTTTCTTTTTCTCTTATCTTCTTCCGAAAAGGCCAATAAACGATTCGATTTAATTCCAAAAATAAACTTCTTATTCATTTCATATTCTATAAACTCCATGTTCTTCTTTGCTCCAAACCAATTATCTGCAAGGATATACTCAAAACATATTTTATTTTTTTGGGCTTGTTTTATCTGAGATCGAAACATCTCATTTTTTGTTGTCGATGATCTTCTCATTTCTTTTTTTGTCTTTACGTCACAGAAAATAAGTTCTTTATGAATAGTCTCTATTGAAACCGGAAAAGCTATATCATCGTAACGTACTAAACATGATAGAAGATTAACTCCTTTGATACATCTTCCTTTAGCATGAGAAAAATGCCAACAAATGATTTCATTCTCATCTGTGTAAGGTTTTTCTTCTATCGTATCGTCTATGATCAGGACTCCATTTTTTTCTTTTTCAAACTTTCGCACCTGAGGTTTTATGTATTTCCATAAGTCTTTTGATCCAAGATCGCTCTCTCTTAAAAATCTGCTAATTTTATCATGACTCACTTCTCCTTCTAATAACGCTTCAAGTCCTGTAGCAGTTGCGTATTTGTTTTGGCTGATGAGGTAATCTGTATAAATATCCAGCAATTGTTCTTGAGCCATTTTTTTCTCCTTAATCAGGAAAAAAATAGTGCTTTCAAAAAAATCTTTCAACTCAATTTTGCGTAAGGTGAGTTAAAAACTCACCTTACGCATGCCCAGTGGAGGATAAATGGATTCTTTTGACTATCAGCGGCTTAAAAAATGCTCGTCCTATTCATGAATAGGACTGCGCTTTTCGTAAACCACTGAAAATCAAAATAACAAAATTCTCCTCTCACTTTCCGTGCGTAAGGTGAGTTAAAAAGTCTTCCGTTCGCAACAGTCCCATAAGGGTTTTTTTGGCGGCAAAAAAAGAGTTGCTAAGGTTATGATAATAAGTTAGTTGTAAAAAGAGGAACGTTAAGCGGGTAAGTGACATCACCCTCCCAAATTTAATCCGAAACTAAACATGTATCTCTAAAAATTGTGGCTTGCAACAGTCCCAAAGTGTAAGAAAGAGCTTGATGTTTAGCTGTAATTGATTAAGATGAGTAATAGAATTTGAAAAAAGGTGTGAACATGCATGATCAATTAAAAGAAATCGATCCAAAGGAGCTCAAGCTTCCTGATACTGTTTTTATTCGAGACATTGAGTCACGTGTTTTTCAAGCAGTTGTTATTAGATGTTTAGCTGATATTGAAGGGGTGGCCCTTTTAGAAGGAAACCTTTTCGATAATTTACTTGGCCGTGAAGGCAATGAACGGATCAAGGGAATTCATGTTGAGCAGGATCAAAAAAATCATTCAGTAAGCATTAAGATTGAAATTAACGTTGCCCATGAAATTTCTATCCCCGATAAAGCGGAGGAAATCCAGACAAAAATTACAACTAAAGTAAGTCAACTTACCGGGCTTCATGTGGCTTGCGTTCATGTTGTTTTTAAGTCACTTATTTCTGATAATCCTTTAGAAAGAGCGGTTCTAGAAGAAGAAAGAGAATATTCTTCTGCTGAGCTTTAATCATGAGATTGTGTTTTAATTCATGCTATAGGAAAGGATAAAGTAAAATAGATACACAACTTGCAGAAACTGTCGCAAATTGCTTTTTATTGAGATATATTCATGCTTCGCTTAAAGTTAATTGAGTGAGATTAGTAGATTGCAAAGGTCCCCGAAGGTTAAGAAAGCTTTTTAGATTTTTAATTTCTATTTAATGCAATGTTATTGCAAATTTGAAACCGAAACAATTGGTTCTTTTGTTGCTAAATAAATAGAACAATTAGGATTTAAAATGAGGTTAGGTCACGTTGTCTTTTCAGCGAGTCACTTTCTGCTGGTATTTTTTGTTTTTTCTGTTGGAGTTTTGTTCTTTTTGATTCCCTATGCTCCGACACTGCGCTTGCTCTTTACCACGGCTTTGATGGATCATCCTGAGATTGTTCAAAATGTTGGGCTGGGTATATTCTTTTTTGGAGGAGTTCTTTCCGCTGGGTTATACGTTCTGAATCGGCACCGTTACCTAAAACTAAAGATGAATGGTTATAAGGTTTCAGTAGAAGAAGAGGTGGTGTGTGCTTATGTCCAGCGCTACTTTAAGGAAGTTTTTCCTGATTATGATCTTTCAACGGATGTGATTATTAAAGGAAAGAACCACTTAGAAATTCTGGCAGACCTGCCAACGCTTCAAGAAGATTTGCTGGAAATGCTACAAAATGAGTTGGGAATTTTGTTTCATAGACGTTTGGGTTACCAAAGGGAATTTTCTTTTACGGTGAAGAATTTCAAATGAGGTTNTGATTCGCTTGGGTCTCTGTTGTGTCTTTGCTTTCGAACCAATCAAATTTCGGACGGCGACAGTGGCATATTTACGGCGCATTGCTCAACCCTATGAGTATTTGTCTAAAATCATCTCTCATAACTTAGACTCTCTCCATGCTGCTCTAGAGTATTGTTTGAAGATGGGTATTGGGTGCTTTCGTCTTTCGAGCCGGTTTTTCCCCCTTTGCTCGCACCCTGACTGGGGGTATCAGCTTTCTTTCCTTCCATTTTATGACGAATTGAGGGAGAAAGTTGAGTATTGCCGAGCATATAAAGATGCGAATGGGCTGCGTTTAACCATGCATCCAGATCAGTTTGTGGTTTTAAATTCTCCAAGGTTAGAAGTGGTTGAAAACTCTATAAACGATCTTTGTTATCATGCCGATTTAGCGGATTTGCTTGGAATTGATGTTATCAATATTCATGCTGGGGGAGTCTATGGAAACAAAGTTGAGGCACTAAACCGTCTACGCCAGAATTATTATGCTTTACCTACTAAAATTCAATCTCGACTCACTTTGGAAAATGATGATAAGAGTTATTCTCCTGAAGACCTTCTTCCTTTCTGTGAAACAAATCAGATCCCTTTTGTCTACGATGTGCATCATCATCGTTGCTTAAAAGACAAGTTAACCGTTACAGAAGCAACAAAACGGGCACTTGCGACTTGGAATCGAGAACCTCTTTTTCATATTTCAAGTCCGATAGAAGGTTGGATGGGTTCAAAGCCTCAGCGCCACCATGATTATATTGCAGTAGAAGATTTCCCTACTGAGTGGAAATCTTTAAAGGGTATTACGATTGAAGTTGAGGCTAAGGCTAAAGAACTTGCTATTAAGAAACTCAAAAAAGATTTGATGGTGGAGGGGATAATATAAACTCTTTAAATTAAGAAAATTTTTATATTGTGCTATTCGTCAAAAATAATTTATTAATTGGACTTGATAACTTACCTTACGCACAGAGGTTAAGGTGAGTTGATAAATGGTATTACTCCTGGTTTAGAAAATAGGATTTTCTAATGATAGGCAAAGTTAAAGGAATCAGATCTTTGCTTTTCTTTTATTTACCGGTTTTTTGTGTTCAGTTTATTTCAGGAAGAGTAACAATTGCGTCAAGTAACTCCTGGTATCAAAACCTGAATAAAGGCTACTGGACGCCGCCTGCTTGGTTTTTTGGACCTACATGGACTCTCTTATACGTCATGATGACATGCGCTGTATGGATGATATATCGTGCAGAAGCTAAACGACGTCAGTACCGGCTGGCATACTTTTTGTTTTTTACTCAACTCATCGTTAATGCCTTTTGGTCAATCTTATTCTTTAAGCTTCATATGCCGGGTTTAGCTCTTGTTGACTTGGGTTTATTAAGTTTGCTTGTAACAACAACGGTAATTTATTTCTTTCGCATCCGTCCGCTAGCAGGTCTTTTTCTGTTTCCGTATTTGTTATGGATTCTGTACGCATTCTCACTAAATGCAGCTATTTGTTGGTTAAATTAATGCCAGTTATATATATATATAGCTAAACTGATTTAAAATAGTAATGATTTACCCGAATCTTTCAGCTGCCTTTTGGGTCCTTAAAGTCTTCTCTTGTCTCATGGACAATGTTGTCGATTGTAAGAACCCAAAATCCAGCAAAAATCTTTCGCTTAAATCGTTACTATTTTGAATCAATTCAGCTATAGGTTTAACTGGGATTTGCTGTAAATCCAAGTGACCACCTATCTTCGCTTTATTGCCAGAGACTTAGATGAGATTCTTTAGATTTCTTCGCGCAAAGGGTGTTCTCTTTTCGCGAAGAAATCTAAAAGCAATTTTATCTGGAGAACCTCGGTGTCATTTCTGCAAATTATTTTTGATAAATGGAATTAACCTATCGTTACATACAACTGGCGTTAAAACTACAAAAAATCAAATTTTTCCCTTATTACCCTTTATTTTCTTTTATAGTTCAGACTTTTTAAGGAGCAGGGTATCAATATCCCGTTTTGTCAGACCTGAAACAGCTTCTAATTCTTTACGTGTGGATTTTTTAATTTTTTTCACGCTGCCAAAATGTTTGAGGAGGAGGGTGCGCTTCTTGGGGCCAATTCCTGAGATTTGATCAAGAGAACTTTGCAGTAATCTTTTTGAACGTCTTTTCCTGTGAAAGTTAATAGCTACGCGGTGGGCTTCATCTCGAATTCTTTGTAAGATAAATAGAGTTGGAGAATGGGGAGAAAGTAAGATTGGATTTTTTTTATAGGGGATGAAGATTTTCTCAGCATTGAGCCCTTTATTATGCTTGCTTGCTTCTTTGGCTAAGGAAATCACATCAACTGAAGCAATTCCAAGCTCGCGAAAAACTTCAAGTGCACAGTTTAGTTGTCCTTTGCCACCGTCAATTATTGTCAAATCAGGAAGATCGGCTACTTTTTTAGTCTTGTGGTAGTGGCGCCAAAGGACTTCTTTAAGTGCGCCATAATCATCAGACTTAATTACATTTTTGACTTTAAAAAGCTTACTGTATTTTTTTTCGCGAATGCCATTTACAAATCCTACCATGCAGGCAACGAGATCAGTTCCGGCAATGTTGGATGTGTCAAAACATTCTATCCGGATGGGAGCGCGTGTCAGACCGCATGTTTCTTGGAGGTCAAGGAGCATTGCCTCTTGAGTTACTCCTTGGTTTTTTTCTTGTCTGCATAGTGTTGCGGCATTTTTCTCTGCAAGCTGAAGCAACTTGCGTTTTTCTCCTTTCTTTGGGTGGTGGAGGCGGACCGGCTTCTTCNTTTTTTTCTTGTCTGAATAGTGTTGCGGCATTTTTCTCTGCAAGCTGAAGCAACTTGCGTTTTTCTCCTTTCTTGGGGTGGTGGAGGAGGACCGACTTCTTCTCAGAAGAGAGGATTTCTTCAAGTACCTTTTTTTGTTCTAGATCTACCGGCAGGAGGATCTCGGATGGGGAGGCTTTTTTTTCTTTGTAGTGTTGTAATAAAAAGGTTTCCCAAATCTCTTCATCACTCGAAGCGAGTTCTTGAAAAGGGAAGCTTTCGGCACCGGTTAATTTTCCTTCCCGGAATATGAGCTTAGCGATGAGATGGTATTTTCCTTCACTGTAGAGAGCGAAAATATCACAGTCTTTGCCTTTTGAGCGAACAATTGATTGCTTAGACCGTGTGACATATTCGATTTGTTTAAGGATTTTTAAAAGGTCTGCAGCTTTTTCAAACTTAAGGCCTTCAGAAGCCCGGTTCATTTCTTTTTTAAGTTCATTAGTTATAGCTCGGTTGTTCCCTTTTAGAAACGCGGTAGCTTGTTTTACTTCCTTTTCATAAGCCTCGTGTGTACATTTTCCGACACATGGGGCTAGACAACGCTTGATGGAGTATAGGAGGCAAGGACGCGTGCGCTTGCTCAGTTCTCGATCTGAGCATTGACGGAGTTTAAAGATGCGACTCATTAGTTCTAACGTTTGTCGGGCGGCAAAGGCACTGGTATATGGGCCAAAATGTAAAGCGGGTCCTTTCGGTTGTCCCCGGTAACGGACGAGTTTAATAATTGGCCATGTTTGCTTAGGGTTGACTGTGAGGCTAATAAACGTTTTATCATCTTTTAACAAAACGTTGTATTTTGGTTGGTGTTGTTTGATTAGGTTATTTTCGAGAAGGAGAGCTTCTTTTTCAGAAAATGTCACAAGGGTATCGATATGTGCAATTTGAGGAATGAGAAAGGGGACCATCAAGCGGCCATCGCGACCGGGTATAAAATATTGTTTTAATCGAACTCGGAGATTCTTGGCTTTCCCAATATATAAAATTTTCCCCTTAGCATCTTTCATTAGATAGACGCCAGGCTCAGTTGTCATGGAATCAAGAATTTTAGGATTAAAGTCCATAATGATATTCAATAAGGTTAAGGACCTATATTTTAATACAAGATAGGTCTTGGTTTTGTTTGTAATAAAGAGTATGTTTTTCGAAGAAAAAAATGAAGAAGGTTTACAAATAGAGAGGGGGGGTATTTTTTTTTTGAAAAAATATCAAAGCAAAAGGATGAGATTAATTTATTGGAAGAGATTGTGCAGTCACTGTTTATCAAAATTTCTGATTTTGTTATAAAGAAAGAATATGAAAGCACGCTCTCTGACGATTTCAGGAATCGATATTCAGCCAGGTGAAAGGGTGACTCTAGCCCTACCAACACCCGAAATATACACATGCGCTTCTCTTCACATTCCCTTACATGTGCTGCATGGAAAAAAAGAAGGGCCTACTTTTCTCATCTGCGCCACCTTTTATGGAGATGAGGTCAATGGAATTGCAATTGTTAAGAGACTTCTTCAACTCAGTAGCTTAAAAACTTTAAGCGGGACCTTAATCGCCATCCCTGTGATGAATGTTTATGGTCTTATTAATCGTTCGCGTTTCTTACCGGATGGCCATGATCTTGCGAATAACTTTCCGGGGTCAGAGAAGGGGTCTTTTGCTGAAAGATTAGCACATCTTTTTTCTAAAGAAATCTTGACTCATTGCACCCATTGTCTGAGTATTCGAACAGGAGAACCTCATATTTATAAAATTCCTCAAGTATATTACCGAAAAGGAGATGACTCTTCAAAAAGACTTGCCGATGTCTTTGAAGCTCCGGCAAAGCAGTCTTTATCTGATGAGTCGGATTTTGTCTTTCCACGTTTAATGGAAAGTAATCGACCTATGCTTATCTATGAAGGTGGAGAAGCTCATCGAGCTGATGAATGGACGATTCGTACCGGTGTTAGAGGTGTTATGAAAATCATGCGAGATTTGAAAATGGTACGGGCTAAGTCGGCGCAAAAAAACAGCGAGTCTTTAGCTTTAACAGTGAAAAAATCTTATTGGATACGGGCTTCGGGAAGTGGACTTTATCATTTCGAAAAACAAATCGGCGTTCAAGTCGAAGCTGGACAACGACTTGCACTCATTACTGATCCTTTTGGAACCGAACAGCAATATGAAGTTCTTGCCACTGAAACAGGAATTGTAACTGCTGCGAACACACACCCTCTTGTTTATGAAGGGCAAGGGGTCATTCAGCTTGGAGTGAGTCGAGAAGTTAAAGAGCAAAAACCGCCTTTAGAAATCCCTCCTATTCAACCTGATGTTGTGACATGAATTCACCCATCGAGCGTTTTCGGGTTTTTGGTTTTTTTATTTGGTTTCTTGCTGCAGCTTTCTTTTTATATGAATTTTTTCTTCGTGTATTTGTAGGTACTATTGCTGATGAAATGATAGCAGAGCTCCACTTAACGCTGCAGGAATTTTCGATCTTAGGAGCAGGCTATTATCTGGTCTATTCTTTAATGCAAATTCCTGTGGGGATTTTAGTTGATCGCTTTGGTTCGCGTTTCCTTTTGACGTTTGCGACATTTGTAGCTGCTATTGGAGGATTTTGGTTTGCTTTTTCTTATGGCTTTATTGGAGCTTTTTTAAGCCGATGTTTCATGGGATTCGGCTCATCCTTTGCTTATATTTGCTTGCTTGTACTGGCTTTGAACTGGTTCCCAAGAAAGTATTTTGGGTTCATGGTAGGAATTGCCAATTTTTTGGGTGCACTCGGTCCGATGCTTGCTGGAGGCCCCTTAGCTCTTTTACTGAAATTTTTTGACAATGATTGGCGCTTGGTTTTAGCGGGAATTGGAGTGGTAGGATTTATTCTAACTTGTCTTATTGGTTTTTTTGTGCGGAATGCTCCGAACCGTCAAAAAGGGGCCATGGTTTTCCTTGACCCTAATTCTGAACCTCTTATATCACGACTCTTTTTACTCTTTAAAAATCCTCAGGTTTGGAGCGTGGTTCTATATGCAGGTTTTGTCTATATTTGCCTTCCACTGCTTGGGGCTTATTGGGGCACGGCTTTTCTCCAAGCACGAGGTCTTGATAGAACTATAGCGGCTTCGCTTACCTCTCTTCTTTGGTTAGGAATTGCAATTGGGTCGCCATTGATCGGGAAATTTTCGGATCAGATCAAAAGGCGTAAGCTTCCTCTGATTTTATCAGCTGCTCTTGGTATTTTTGTAAGTAGTGGCATTGTGTATTGGTCGACAACTAGCCTCTTTTGGTATGGACTGTTCTTCTTTTGTATTGGGATCGCAAGTTCTGGACAAGTCGTTTCTTTTGCTGTCATTTCAGAACATGTTCAAAAAAAACTTCATGCAACGGCTTTGGGGTTAAATAACTCGATGATCATGCTTTTTGCAGCTGTTCTTCCTCAAATTATTACGTTTCTTATTCAAAAAACAGCTCACACAGCAAAGCACACTCATTATGCAGTGGATGATTTCCAACATGGGTTGTTTCTGATGCCTGTTTTTTACTTTCTTGCTTTAATTATTGCTTTGTTTTTTATACGAGAAACCTTTTGCCGTCAGCAATTTGAAGTTGTAAAGGTCAGCCTTTCTAGATAGATCGTTTTGAAAAGACTAACTCGCTTTTTAATTTCTTTTGATGGGATATGATTTAGAATTTTCCTTGCCACTCGTTAAGCTTTTGGAGAGCAGTTAATGGGGTTGTTTCATTGAGATTGAGCTTTTTGAGCTCTTCAATTATGGTTTCTACTTCTATGTCTTTAGGTAAGGGGGCAGAAAAGAAGGAGAGCTGTTCTTGGGCTTTTATGGGGGTAGGTTTTGTTTCTCCGACGTCAGATGCTTTATCTTCTAAACTTTTCAGTACTTCTTGGGCGCGCTTAATCACCACATGAGGAAGACCGGCTAGACGAGCGACATGAATACCATAGCTTTTGTCGGTGCTCCCGGGAATGATTTTTCTTAAAAAAACAATAGTGTCTGTAGACTCATGAACGGCGACGTTAAAATTTTTTATCTTAGGAAATTGCTTCTCAAGTTCTGTTAGTTCCCAATAATGGGTGGCAAATAGCGTTTTTACCCCTTCTCCTTGCAAGTGAAAGAGATATTCAGCGACAGACCATGCAATGGAAATCCCATCATAGGTACTCGTTCCGCGGCCAATCTCGTCAAGAATAATGAGAGAGCGAGAGGTAGCATTGTTGAGGATATTGGCTGTTTCAGTCATTTCGATCATAAAGGTGGATTGTCCTCGAGATAGATCATCGCTTGCTCCAATACGGCTAAAGACCTTATCTACGAGGCCAATGTGTGCAGATTTTGCGGGAATGAATGATCCGATCTGCGCCATGATGGTGATCAGAGCAACTTGCCGGATATAGGTCGATTTCCCCGCCATATTTGGCCCTGTGATTAAAAGGAGCTGGGAGGTTTTATGATCTAGATAAGTATCATTGGGGATGAAAGAGTCATCAAGAAGCGATGCTTCAATCACAGGGTGGCGGCCTACTTCGATTTCAATGAGGTCACTGTCATCCACAATTGGACGATTGTAGTCAAACTTCCTAGCACATGTTGCAAGAGAAAGAAGAGAGTCTAAATGAGCGATTGCTTGAGCAGTCTGTTTAATAATGGCCATTGAAGTCGAGATTTCCTGGCGTAAGTTTGCATAGAGGCTTTGTTCAAGAAACTGAATTTTTTCTTCTGCAGAGAGAATTTTTTCTTCATATTTTTTTAGTTCGGGTGAGATAAACCGCTCGGCGTTAACAAGAGTTTGTCGGCGCTGAAACGTATCGGGAACGCGGCTTGCTTGGCCTCGACTCACTTCGATGCAATAACCAAAGGCCTTGCTGTAGACGATTTTTAAGGTTTTAATTTCGGTTTCTTCTTTAAGCCGTGCTTGATATTCGGCGATCCAGGCTTGGTTATTTGACTTAAGCGAACAGATTTCATCGAGATCTGAAGAGAAACCGGAACGGATCACTTTACCTTCTCCCATTTTTACAGGGGGATCATCTACTAAAGCTTCTTGGATTTTTCGAGCAATTGGCGTGACGTCCGGAAGGTTTTCTTTAATAGCTTGAACAAGGGGGGACTGAAGAGGCTTAATAATTGAAAGGACTTGGGGGATCATTTCAAGAGAAAAGCGCAGTCCTGACAGATCACGTGGTGTCGAATAACCTGTTGCAATACGCATGATGAGGCGTTCGATGTCGCGGATTTCTTTAAGCTTTTCCACTAGCACTTTGGATACTTCTTCTTTGGTTAACAATTCTTCAATCACATCTTGCCGCTCTTGAATTTTCTTTATGGAGAGGAGCGGATGGATCAACCAGGTTTTAAATAAGCGCCCTCCCATTGGAGTTTGAGTGCGATCTAGAAGTTTAAGTAGGGTAAAGTTTTCTCCGGTTGCATGAAGTGGCTCAGTGAGTTCTAAGTTGCGTTGGGTGGCTCGATCAATTGCCATATATGTAGAAAGATGGTCTAAATAGATGGTTTTAATATGATCAATTGAAAAGTTTAGTTCATCTTGGACATAAGAGAGAAGAGCTCCGGCAGCATTCACTGAAGCTATTTGTCCTTTCAAGCCAAAACCGTCGAGGCTGTAGACTTTAAAATGGCGTGTCAAAAAGGTGTAGCAACTCTGAGGGTCAAAGATCCAATCTTCTTTGATGTTCAGCCGGAAGCTTTGCTGCTTTTTGAGGTCTTCAAGCATCTGTCCAAGATCTTTCATATTTTTTTCTGAAATGAGAATTTCTGAAGGGGCACGTCTAAAAAGCTCATCTTGAAGTTCCCGTTTAGTCTCGAGCTCGAGCACACGCAGCTCTCCAGTGGAGAGATCGAGTAGTGCCAAAGCAAAGGTTGCGTTGACCTGCGTTAGGCTTATGAAAAAGTTATTATCTTTATCTGAAAGAAAAGAGGAGTTTAGAACAGTGCCGGGTGAAATGGTTTTGACGACTTCGCGTTTAACTAGGCCTTTAACTTGTCTTGGGTCTTCAATCTGCTCTGCAATTGCAACTAGAAACCCTTTTTCGACGAGTTTTTGAATGTAACCCTCACTGGCATGGGCAGGGATCCCACTCATGGGAATCTCTTGCCTTTTTGTTAGGGTTAGGCTGAGTTCTTCCGAAAGGATGATTGCATCTTCGTAAAAGGCTTCGTAAAAGTCTCCTAAGCGAAAGAGAAGCAAGGCACTTTTTGCTTTTTTTTTGCAAGCATACCACTGCGCCATCATAGGTGAAAGCTTTTGCTGCGAAGGAGGTGCTACGTTCATTTCTTTCCAAATTTAAGGAGGCGTTTTAAGAGGCCTGGTTTTTCTTCTGGGTTATCTTGATCAAGAATTGCAAGGGCTTCTTTTGCTTCTTCGATTCCTTTTGCAATCTGAAGAACCACTCCATCACACCATCGTTGGGCTTCCTGAATATCATTTTGTAGCTGCTCAAGTTGTTCAAGGGTTTCTTGAGCTGATTTTGAGACTTTCCCTAAAGGGACTGAAGGAGATTCTTTTTGACATTTATGATTATCGATCATTTGACGTAGTTCAAAGATGTCAATAAGAAGGGGAAGGAAGGTTTTTTTAAACTCTTCACGTAGCCCCTTAGTCGCAGAAGTAGGGATGATTTTTTTTTCTGAAGGCTTTTGCGCAAACGAAGGAATTGCTTGAGAAAGAGGAGAAGAATCGAGCTTTTTGTAGACTTTCTTGCGAAATTCAGGGGGTTTTTTTTCTGAATTCATAGATAACTCCTAGTCTCCATCGACATCTAGATTATCCTATTAGAGGCTAAAAAAAAAGCACTTTTATGAATTTTCAAGAAACTGAGAAATAATCATGTAAGCCGTCGTTCCAATAGTAATACTGATAATTGGTTGGCGAAATGATAAGTGGATAAAAGCAGTTATTGCAACAGCAATGAGAGTAGGGTAGGTGTGCGGGTTTTCTTCAACTCCATACGCTACTAATAGGAGCATAATAGCGAGAGGGAGCGAACGGGATAATATTTGAGCGAGTTCGCTTTTTCTAAGGTTTTTTTCGAATAAGAAGGGAACAGCACGCAAAAAGTAAACAATTATAGCCATAGCAAGGGAAATGTAAATGAATGTAGCGATATTCATGATTTCCTCTTTCTCCATAAGTAGTGGGAGCAAAGGTAAAAGGTGCATAAGAGGACTCCGGTGATAAAAGCCTGAGAATGGAAGAAGAGCCACCCTAGACCAAATCCGAGAAGAGCAACGACTACGACAGTGATGTCCTTACATTTTTTCCATTGTTCAATAAAAAACACAGTAAAGAGAGCGGTAAGTGAAAATTCAAGTCCTTTTGGCACGATAGCAATGCGACCAAAAAGGGCTCCAACAAAGGTTCCGGCAACCCAATAGAGATGAATTACAGCAGTTAGGTAGAAAAAGTAAGTGAGTTCATTTTCTCGCTTACGGTGGCTTTGAACAATTGAGTAGGTGGCATCGACAAGCCCAAAGATAAGATACTGTTTGCGCCAAAAACTCGTTTCGTAGCGGTGGAGCAGAGAAAGTCCATAAAAGCTATTACGGAAAGCAATCATAAACGTGGTAATGAGAAGACCTATAAGGGAGCCATGTGAGGCGAAGATCCCCAGAGCAACGAATTGCACAGCACCTGCAAACACAATCAAGCTCATAAGAGGTGCGTAGTACCAAGGAAGACCGATCTTTATAAATAGCACTCCAAATACAATCCCTAGGGGAAAGTAAGCAAAAAAAGTAGCGATTGAATCTCTAAGGGCTTCAAGAAAGGGATGGCGGACGGGTTTTGCGGTTGTCATAATGCTTTTGATCATAGGGGAAAAATCCATTTAGTTTCTAGAAGAAATAGTTAGTTCCGGACTATAATAAGCTTTTAACTAATGATTTGAAGTATGGGTGTCTATTCGAAAAAGAGTCTTGAACTCCTGAGGGAAAAAATCGATCTAGTGGAAGTTGTCTCTTCTTATGTCGATTTGAAATCAGTGGGAAGTTCATATAAAGGGCGGTGTCCTTTTCATGATGAGAAGACCCCTTCCTTTATAATTCAAAGGGGGGAGTTTCACTATCACTGTTTTGGGTGTGGAGCTCATGGAGATGCGATTGCCTTTTTAATGAGCTACATGAGGATGAGTTTTGTGGAAGCCATCGAAACATTAGCTGAGCGTTTTCAAATTTCTTTAGAACAAGTTGAGTGGAAAAAACAAGATCGGGGACCTGGAAAAGCCGAATTAAAGGAAGCTCTACAGGTTGCGATGCAGTTTTATCATTTTTATCTTCTTTATACTGATGAAGGGCAAGTGGCCTTAAAATATCTTTATAATCGGGGCCTTGATCTCGATTTTATTCGCTTGTTTAAGATTGGGGTTGCCCCAAAAAAGGGTGAGATTTTTTATCGCGTTATGCAGAAGCAGAAGTTTGGTCCTGAGGTACTCGAAAGAGCGGGTCTTATTAAAACCTTAGATTCAGGAAAAAAAAGGGTTTTTTTTATTGATCGACTTACTTTTCCAATTCTCGATCACTCGGGAAATCCAATTGGGTTTTCTGCGCGAAAGCTCAGTGAAGAAGTATTTGGTCCTAAGTACATCAATACACCGGAAACCTTGGTCTTTAAGAAGTCACAGACTCTTTATGGAATGAGCTTTTCCCGCCGCCGTATTGCTAAAGAAAAGCGGGTGATTATTGTTGAAGGTCAGATTGATGCGATGCGACTCATTCAAGAAGGATTCAATCTAACGGTAGCTGTTCAGGGCACTGCATTTACGGAAGATCATGTCAAGGAACTAGTTCAACTGGGTGTGACCCAAGTCTATTTAGCGCTTGATGGAGATAAAGCCGGGAAAGAAGCCAATTCTAAAATTGGGAATCATTTTCAAACAGAAGGTGTTGGGGTCAAAGTCGTTTCACTGCCTCCAGGCAATGACCCCGATACGTTCCTGCGTGAGCAGGGGCCGCTTGCCTTTGCTTCCTGTTTGGAAAAAGCTCAAGACTATTTGAGCTTTTTGCTCGATTATTTTGGACGGGATGTCGATTTTTCTTCTCCCTCTCAGAAGAATCACCTTGTTCAAACTATAGTCAAGCGAATCCGTAGCTGGGAGCATCCCCTTATGATCCATGAAAGTCTTCGTCAACTGGCTAAACTTACTGAAGTTCCCGAAAAATTAATTGGAGTCGGACAAGAAGAAGTGAGACGCGACATCTTCATTCGCAAAGAAGGGAGCTTAACTCAAACACAATTAGACCCCGACCGGATCTTAGAAACTGATCTTCTTCGATGGCTTTTCTTACTTGGAGATTCAATGTTGTCACTCCTTAAAATGATTCAAGACAATTTAAGGCCAGAGCATTTCTATATTCCCATTTGTCGTCGCCTTTTCTCTCTTTACTTTGAAAATCAAAATGCTTCAGACCTGCTTAGCTTAGCGAATAATTTAGAAAGCGCTGAAGAGCAACTTCTTTTTTCAGAAATTGTGCAAAAGAAAGTGAATACGGAGCGGGCAAAAGAAGGAGTTGAGGAGACGATCACCAAGCTTCTCCAGCGCCACTGGATGGAAGAGCGCGAGAAGATCAAGATCCAAATCCAAAGTGGACGTTGCTCAGACGAGGAAATTTTGAAGCTGGCTAAAAAATTTGATACTATCAAAGCTATGCCCCCCGAGATAAAAAAATAGCAGAGTGTTTAAAAAAGGATTGATAAAGGGACTCTTGAAAGCCGCGTTTTTTTGAGATAAATACTTAGTTTTTAGGTTGATATCAAGGTTAGACCCAGGAAGAGAATTTAGGTTGTGTGTTATGAAAAAGAAAAATTGTCAATCCTAATATTCAGGTTAAAAAGCGGCAATAATCTCTCGAAAAAGAGCAATAAAGAGATTTTAAGGATGAAATCAAATAAGAGCAGATCAATTTTTCTCATAAACCGCTCAAAAAGAAACCTAAAACAGGTCGCAAATAATCAAAACTCTGTTACTCTAGTTCCCTTCAAGAATCAGTCGTTCTTAATAAACAGTAAAAAGGAAAGTATTCATTATGCTCCTCAGCTTCTTAGCGTTTGCAACCGTCCTTGTTCCACCTCTTTCAGTGGATGAAAAAAAAGCTCAAACTTGTATCATCATCATGCTTGGACCTCCTGGATCAGGAAAAGGAACTCAAGCTGTCCTTTTAAAGGACACTCTTCAAGTTCCTCACATCTCTACCGGTAATCTTCTAAGAGAAGCCATTAAGCAAGAAACGCAGCTTGGGAAACAAGCAAAAGCTTACATGGATAAAGGAGAGCTCGTTCCTGATACACTTATCCTCGATATGCTTTTTAATCGTGTTTCTGAAGATGATTGCTCACGAGGCTATATTCTCGATGGGTTTCCTCGGACTCTTACTCAAGCCCAAGATTATCGTGAGCGCCTTTCTCCAAAGCCTAAAATTATCACTATTAATCTTAAGTTATGTGATGACAGCATTGTTGAGCGTTTAAGTAATCGCCTTATTTGTAAAGGATGCAGTACTGCTTACCATCTTCTCTATTGTCCTCCTAGAAAGAAGCGAACATGCGATAAGTGTCAAAGTGAACTGATCCAACGTTCGGATGATACAAAATTAGTCGTGCGCAAGCGCCTTAAGGTTTATCGTGAACAAACCGCTCCTCTCATTACTTTCTATGAGAAACATGAAACTTTAAAGGTAATCGATTGTGACCAGTCAAAGGAAAAGATTTTCCAATCGATCGTAAAATACTTGAGGCAAGAATACATGCATAGCCCCAAGTAAACCATATTTTTCTTCAAAAGTGATGAGAGAAAGATTTTTTATCTTATATAGTGATTTATCAACTCACTCTCCGTACACAAGGTGAGTTGTCAATTTAAAGTTGCAGATTAGTTTCTATAATGGAGACTGTTGAAAGCTACCATTTTACGATCTAAATCCTTTCTTTTACCCGAGTTTAATCCACCCCAGATTCTAACTCACCTTACGCAAAAGAAGTCATTTGCTGTAAATTTCTCAGTTCCTCAAATGCCATTTGATTTGCTCTAACGATTAGTTTGTATTTCAATGAAAAATGATTTAACCTTGTTTTCACTCTCAATATTTCCAATTTACAATAGGCTACAATAGATGCAAATATGTGAGTCTTCTGTGTTTTTACAACTTTTGTAGGAGATTTCTCTAGACTTGCATTTTGTTTGATTGATTTGTGATACTCTTCTATTCTCCATCGTTTTTGATAGATCTCATAGACTTTTTCAGCATCAATTTCTAAGTCATTAGTAACAAGATATAATTCCCCTGTAGACCCATCTTCGTTTTTGAAGACCTTCTTCATTAGGCTCACAGGAAAAGAAAGGTCTTTTAACCAGACCTTTCTTTTTTCACCATCTTTGAGCTCTAGTGTCTTTAAATTTCGATACTTTCTTTTTCTCTTATCTTCTTCCGAAAAGGCCAATAAACGATTCGATTTAATTCCAAAAATAAACTTCTTATTCATTTCATATTCTATAAACTCCATGTTCTTCTTTGCTCCAAACCAATTATCTGCAAGGATATACTCAAAACATATTTTATTTTTTTGGGCTTGTTTTATCTGAGATCGAAACATCTCATTTTTTGTTGTCGATGATCTTCTCATTTCTTTTTTTGTCTTTACGTCACAGAAAATAAGTTCTTTATGAATAGTCTCTATTGAAACCGGAAAAGCTATATCATCGTAACGTACTAAACATGATAGAAGATTAACTCCTTTGATACATCTTCCTTTAGCATGAGAAAAATGCCAACAAATGATTTCATTCTCATCTGTGTAAGGTTTTTCTTCTATCGTATCGTCTA
>RDPX01000121.1:2129331-2141073 GCA_003991215.1 Morbakka virulenta
AAACCTCAGGTGCGAAAGTTTGAAAAAGAAAAAAATGGAGTCCTGATCATAGACGATACGATAGAAGAAAAACCTTACACAGATGAGAATGAAATCATTTGTTGGCATTTTTCTCATGCTAAAGGAAGATGTATCAAAGGAGTTAATCTTCTATCATGTTTAGTACGTTACGATGATATAGCTTTTCCGGTTTCAATAGAGACTATTCATAAAGAACTTATTTTCTGTGACGTAAAGACAAAAAAAGAAATGAGAAGATCATCGACAACAAAAAATGAGATGTTTCGATCTCAGATAAAACAAGCCCAAAAAAATAAAATATGTTTTGAGTATATCCTTGCAGATAATTGGTTTGGAGCAAAGAAGAACATGGAGTTTATAGAATATGAAATGAATAAGAAGTTTATTTTTGGAATTAAATCGAATCGTTTATTGGCCTTTTCGGAAGAAGATAAGAGAAAAAGAAAGTATCGAAATTTAAAGACACTAGAGCTCAAAGATGGTGAAAAAAGAAAGGTCTGGTTAAAAGACCTTTCTTTTCCTGTGAGCCTAATGAAGAAGGTCTTCAAAAACGAAGATGGGTCTACAGGGGAATTATATCTTGTTACTAATGACTTAGAAATTGATGCTGAAAAAGTCTATGAGATCTATCAAAAACGATGGAGAATAGAAGAGTATCACAAATCAATCAAACAAAATGCAAGTCTAGAGAAATCTCCCACAAAAGTTGTAAAAACACAGAAGACTCACATATTTGCATCTATTGTAGCCTATTGTAAATTGGAAATATTGAGAGTGAAAACAAGGTTAAATCATTTTTCATTGAAATACAAACTAATCGTTAGAGCAAATCAAATGGCATTTGAGGAACTGAGAAATTTACAGCAAATGACTTCTTTTGCGTAAGGTGAGTCAGTAATGCCAATCCAAAAAACTTCACCTATTTATGCAGTGTTAAAGAGAAAAATTAGTAGTACTCCGGGGTAAAAATCTTCAACTCAATTTGCAAATTTATTTTTTGGAATTGGTATTAGACCAGAACTCTTCAATTTCTTCGAGTGACTTTGCTTTGGTTTCAGGGACAAAATGCCAGATAAAGACCATGCCGAGTAGCCCCACAAGGGCATAAAACCAGAAGGTCCCTGTCTTACCTAATAAATGAATAAGGTTAAGAAAAGTGGAGGTGATGATGAAGTTTGAGAGCCAGTTAGCACAGGTTGCCACCCCCATCGCTCTTCCTCGAATATGCAGCGGGTAGATTTCAGAATTGAGGAGCCAGCCAATTGGACCCAGACTGTAAGCAAAGGAGGCGATATAGGTAAAGAGAGTGGTAAGCGAGATGATACGGATAAGCTCCGTTTGGGTCGTATGAAAACCCAGCCCCAAGATAAATAGGCTTACAATCATCCCTCCAAGACCAAAGTAGAGAAGGGGTTTTCTTCCCACCTTGTCGACCAGGTAAATCGCAACGAAGGTCATAAGAACATTGACGGTCCCAATCCATACTGTTACATAAAGAGCAGAGGCATCAGATGTGAATCCCGCAAGCTTAAAAATTGTGGGTGCATAATAGATGATTGTATTGATTCCCGTAACTTGCTGGATGATGGTCACACCTACTCCCACAAGAATCGCTGGACGCACTTTTTTGCTTAAAAGTTCTTTCCATGAAACTTTTTTAATCTGATAGAGTTTTTCAATATGGGCAAGTTCGAGTTGCGCATCTCGTTTGCTGCCACGAAACTTTTGAAGGATTTTGACTGCCTTAGTTTTTTCCCCAAATTTTACTAAGTGTCTTGGGCTTTCAGGAAAAAAGCTCATGATGATGAACTGGACTGTAGCCGGGATGGCGGCTAAAGCAAACATTATTCGCCAGGATTTACTATCAATATACGCAAGTCCAATGAGATAAGAGGCGAGAATTCCAATTGTGATTGCAAGTTGGTTTAAAGAAACAAGCGCTCCGCGCATGTAGCGCGGAGCCAATTCTGCGATGTAGAGGGGGGCTGTAGCAGACGAAACGCCGATCGCAACCCCAACAAGAAATCGCCATCCAATGAGCTCTGCGACTGTATTGGAGAGGGCTAAACTAATCGCGCTAATAATAAAAAAAATACTTGACGCTAAGACAATTCTTTTTCGACCAAAGCGGTCCGATAGGCGACCACCAAAGATAGCCCCAAAGAGAGCTCCAAGTGAAAGCATGCCAATAATGAGCTCTTCCTGAAAGGTTGTGATAGGGAACTCTTTTTTGATATATAAGATTGCGCCGGAGATCACGCCGGTATCATAGCCAAAAAGTAATCCTCCAATCGCTGCGATGCAGCTGATCAATGAAAGAAGCCATTTTTGTTTACTCGACTCATATGCCATATAGACCTGTCCTTATGCCCATCCTTCTGATTTCAGCATTTGAAGTCAAATTTTTTTAGAACTTTCCATAAAGGGAGTGTTGAGAGCTACTATTTTACGACCTAAAACCCTTTCTTCTCCCCAAGAGGTGGATGATTTTTTAGATTGCGTGTAAGGGTACCGCCTTGCAGGAAAGAGGAGGTTTGCTACGATCTCATCTTTTTATAAAATTGGAATTGAGATGTTAGATTTTTTTCGAAAATATCAGCGCTATTTCCTTATTGTAATTGCTGTTATTATTATTGCCTCCTTTTCTTTTTTTGGAACCTACACTACTATGCAAGCTCCTCGTAAAACTGAGGATAGGTCGATTGGTCAAGCCGTTGACGGATCTACAATGATGAAAAATGAGATTGACCGACTGACACGCTTTCTTTGGAGCGATCGCCTTGATCTTCAACTTGCAGAAAAAAAAGTCATGCCTAACTTTTTTAACGATGGTGTGATTCGTAAAGACCTTTTTGAATCAGGTCTGGGTATCATGTTAGCGCAAGCCTATTTTAATGACCTTGAAAGCGATTTAAGTTTTCGTTTAAAAAAACATAAACAATTTCGACCGTATCAACATCCAATTGCTCCTTTTATTAGCACCGAAAATTTGTGGAGTCAGGTTTTGCCTTCACAAAAATCTAATTTAGAGCGATTCAAGAAAGAAGTGTCGCAGGTCAATATAGAAATGTTTTCCATTCTTGTTGATCTTTACTTAGGAGAAACCGCTTTCCCCCCAAATATTTTGCGTGAGTATCTTCTTTTTCAGCAAAAACATTACAATTGGGTGCAGCCTGATCCAAACCTTTACGCTACGAATTTGAATCTTTTTTACTGCACATCACTAGAAGATTGGTTTGGCCCTCGTTTTATCGAACTCTGTGCCCAGTTTATTCACAATGCTTCCTTGATCGCTAAAGCTAAAGGGTACAAGGTGACTTATGAAGAAGCTCGGGTTGATCTGGTGCGTAATGGGTATGAATCACTCCAAATTCAGAAGCGGAAAGCCGAAGTAACGGAGGAAGAACTAGGTTCTCTTTTAAGAGAGCAGCTAAGGGTTCTTGGGATGGATGAAAAAGGAGCCGTTTCCTCTTGGCAGAAGGTGATGCTTTTCAGACGTTTATTTCAGGATTATGGAAAGGCGGTTTTTCTGGATCCTTATCTTTATCAGACCTTTCATGGATTTGCATCTAAAATGGCAGAGTTGGATTTTTACTATCTGCCTGAAGCTCTCCAGTTAAAAAATTTTTACACTTTTCTCAAGTTGCAGTTTTACTTAGAAGCAGTCTCTTCAGATACCCTAGAACTTCAACTGCCACACGTATTTAAGCCTCTCCATACGATTGAAAGTGTATTCCCGGAATTGATCGAGCAACGCTTTTTGGTTGAAATGGCAGAAGTGCAAATTGATGAGGTAGCGTTAAATGTCAGTCTCAAAGAGATGTGGGAGTGGCAAATAAAGCAAGAAAACTTTCAGTTACTTGAAAAGCAGTTTCCTGAGCTTGCCCTTAGAAAAACAGAAGATGGTGAAAGCTATTATCAAGCTTTAGAGAGGTTAGCCCCAGACCTTCGGCTTCAAGTTAATCTCTTTTCCAGACGGCAAATTGCACAGTTGCATCCCGATTGGATTCAAGAGGTTTTAGATCAAAAGCACCTAGTAAAAAAAGTTCTGAGCTTTTCTCCCAAAGGTAAAATGCTTCCCTTTGCCGGTTTCGAAGAAGGGGAAGAGCTTGCGCAACTCTTTAAAGATTCAGCTCTTAAAGATCAGCTTGAAGGAAAGCATAAGGCTTTAGATGCCCGCAAAAAACTTGAGATGGTTTCGGCAGATGGAATCACCTATTACCGTTTCCATCTTCTCGATCGGGATTTAGAAAAGGAAGTTCTAACCTTTGCTGAAGCAGATGAACAAGGAATTTTAGATCGTTTGCTCGATCTCAAGCTTGAAAAGGAATACAAAACACTCAGGCATAAGCACGCTTCTCTTTTTAAAACCGAAAAGGATGAATGGAAATCCTTTGATGAGGTGAAAAATCTTGTTGGAAGTCTTCTTTTTTCTGACCTCTTAAAAGAAATCGATGAATCCTGTCATCTTTCTGGCATTGAACTCAAGCAAGATCGCATGGAACATCTCGATGGATTCTACCCTAAGTACCGCTTGCTTGCTTATATGGAAGCAGCACAACGTGATATTTGCTCTAAGAGAGACAAAAGCCCTTACTTGCGACAAACAATCACTGCAAAAAGTGAGGAACGCTTAGAAAAAAAAGCTCCTCTTGAAGAACAATGGGCACTTTACAAAGAGCCCAAGCTCTTTAAGAACCATGAGAAAAGCGCTTACTTTACGGCTGATATATTTGCTATGGTTGAAAAGAGCTGGTCTTCGGTCGAAGAAAATCCTTCAGGGACATTAAGTTTTTTTGAGCTCAAGGAAAAGGCCGTTCCTAACGGTAATTTTTCTCAGGAAATCAAGCAAGGCCAAAAGATCCTTTCAAAAGAAGCTGAGCAGTTTTTTATGAGGGAAGTCCTTGACTCCATTAAGGAAAAAGGTGCGATTCACTTGCATAATCGTGAGGAGCCTGAAGATGCTTAAAGACCTCGATCCTCTTACTCCTTCAGGATTCTTTGAAATAGCAGGAGCTATTCCTCATCTTGATAAAGAAAAACGTATGGCTTTTTTACCTGATACCTCAGGGCTTCTAGGTGAAGAGCACTTTGCCGATGTTGCTCTTTATTGGACGGAAGCCGGCATTCATGTCATTGCCAGTGTTTATAAAGGTGTCGAAGATGTTTTTTTCCCTAATTTTTTTGAAGGTGATAGTGTCGAGCTTTTTTTTGATACACGAGACCTTAAAACTTCGAATACCATTACCCGATTCTGCCATCATTTTATCTTTCTCCCCGAAGATATTGAAGGGGTCCAAGTTCGGGAAATTACCCGATTTCGCGCAGAAGATAGACATGAATATGCTGATCCCGAGCTTTTTATCATCCAAACGGAGGTGAAGCGTTCGCGCTATGAAATGACCATTGAAATTCCTAAGGAGGTCCTCCATGGCTATGACCCTCAGGAATTCAAGCGATTGGGATTCACTTATCGCATCAACCGTCCTAAATATGCTCCCCAGCATTTTGCTGTCTCCTCGCATTTCTATGTGATTGAGAGACACCCTGAGCTTTGGACGAGTTTAGAATTAAGAGAGAGTTAAAAATAGATCTTTTAATGCCTGTGAGAGCGACTATAGATAGATTTATTCTAATAGAGTTAAAAGATCATTCCTTTTATCATTTATTTACCCCCCTTACGCATAGAGAGTGCTTAAGGTGAGTTAATTTAGGTAAATGAGGTTTTTTGCTTCAAATCAAAAGTTCTTATTGATTTGTATAGCGCTAAAAAGAAAAATAAGCCGCACGTGCGGGTAATTAGGGTGGAGATGCTATGAAATACACGGATTCACACGAATGGATTCGAGTTGAAGGAGATAAGGGCTGTGTTGGTATTTCCAACCATGCTCAAAAAGAACTCGGAGAGATCGTATATATTGAACTTCCTGAGATCGGTAAAGATGTCAAGGCTGGTGAAGAAATTGCTGTCTTAGAGTCAACGAAAGCAGCAGCGGATATCTATAGCCCTGTCTCCGGAACAGTTCTAAAAGTCAATCAAGAACTCAAAGATACCCCCCACCTGGTCAACCATTCGCCTGAAGATGAGGGGTGGATTTTTGAAGTGAAGCTTAAGACTCCCGAAGAGCTCGAAACTCTTATGTCTCATGAAGACTATATCTCTATCGTTGAGTAAAAAAGGAAGTTCCGGGAGGTTTAATTTTAGAAGAACCCCTATCTCCAGAATTTAACCTGATTTTTTTGGTTATTTTACTTCGAAAAGGGTGCTTTGGCCCTTCTCACTAACCAACATGTGGTTAGCTACGCTCTCCAAGTACAGTTTTTCATAAAAACTTTCAACTCAATTTGCAACTTTATTTTTTAGAATTGGTATTAGCTGCTATAAAGCAACTTTTTTTGGTCATTTTTTTCGGTCGGTTTTGTATGATGAAGGGATGAAAAGGAAGAAATACTTTTTTTTTGGCTTTTCTTTAGCACTCATCCTGAGTTTTACTTTGTTTCACCATGCTTTGATTTCCTTTGGGGTGAAGACCTACTTAAGCACTCGGTTACCTGCAGGAGGGAGTGTTTCGTTTTCTTATGAAAAGGGAAGATGGGATGAAGGCGATTTCATCTTACAAGGTGTTACTCTCAAGCGGCAAGTGACAGAGAGAAGTGAAGGATTTGATATTAAGGTCGATGATCTAAGGTTTACCTTTCATTTTCAACTCTTTCCGTTTAAATTTTCTCCCAAACTCATTTTTGAGCATCCCCAAATCGCCCTGCTCACTTCAAAACATGACCAAGAAGAAAGAAAGAAAGGTCTCTATCAAATTCTCGATAAATACTTTTTTAAAACGCCAGTTCGTATTGAGAAAGGAGAACTCTATTTTGGTAAAGAAAAGCCATTAGCGGCGTATTTTACCTTTGAAAATGCCGACAAACATTATAAGGGAATATTCAAGCTGAGCAATCAACCTGAAGGATTAGAGGCTCCGCTATTTACTGCCGAGTTTTCGAAGGGGCAGCAAGGGCTCTTCTTTGATCTTGTGTTTCAGGAGTTAGACTTGCAATGGTTCCATGAGATGACCCGTTTTTTCTTTCCAAAATGGAGTCCCGATCTCAAATTAAAAGAAGGTAAACTTAATGGAAAGTTAGCATTTGGCTTAGGTGCCCCGGCACACATTGAATACATTAAGTATGACCTCGCTTTAAGTGAACTTGCTTTAGAACAACAAAAATATGGGGCGCATCTTACTGTCAATCACTTGAGTTGGAAGAAACACTTTAACTCCAATAATGAGACGAGACACTATGTGTCAGATCCTTTTCCCGAAAAGATCTGGGATTATCTTCTTGGAGAAGGGCAGCTATCCCGAGCAACGCTTGCTTTCGAAGATCTAACAACGCATCAAATGTGGGCGAGTGCGGAGCTGCGCGGCAAAATATACTTTAACCAGCAAAAAGCACCTCTTCTTGAGGTTCATGGAATCTTAAAACAGGAAGATAGAGAAACACCCTTTCAACTTATTGGGGAGAGAGTGTTTGAAAGAGATCTATTCTGGAAGCTGGCTTTTGATTTTAATATGATCCCCGAAGGGGGAGAAAAGATGCATACTCATCTAGCACTTAGTTCGAAAGAAGATCGTCGCTATCTTTTCAGTGCTGATTTTGAAAGACTTCATCCTGATCAAATCAATTTTGCAAGGCGCCTTTTGGCCATTCGCACTCCCCAATTAGAAATACTTGAAATAGCTTCGGGTATTTTTGATGGTGAGATGACTGCTTGGATTGAAGAAAAGCAACTTAAACGGATTGAAGTGAAGCAATTTCGAGGAGAGAAGTCTCGTTTTGACTTTCCTTTAAAACACCTGTCTTTTCAAGCGAACAATTTAGTAGGGAAGGGAGAGTTTAATTTTTCCACAATTGATTTTTTTGATGGCACATTTTGGGAATTAAGTGTTTCAGACGGTGCCATCAAGCTGAATGAAAATCAAGTGATTGAGGAGTTCGAAGCAAACCTTGCGATGCATGACCAGTACATTAAACCCTCGAGTTTTTCAGGGCGGCTTGGAGAGATGAAAGGAGAAGTTAAGTGCGAAGGGCTTTATACACACCTCAATTTGAATCTTGACTTCTCATTGTTCTCTCATGATCTCTTTTCTCTTTTTGGCCAACCTAAGAAAAAGAAATGTTTGCATGATAAACTGGCACTCGACATCGATATGAAATTGAAAACGGTGGAAGATCGTTCGAGTTTGGAAGGGATTTTGAATATTTTGCGAGCACAGGGAAAGAGTGATGCAATTGAATTTGGGCTAAACTTAGATTCCTCGCTATTTTGGATGGGAGAACTGAAATGGGAGAATATCTATGATGCGTTTCAGCTTGGTTGGTTTAAAGCAACCAATTTATCCGATGAAACTTTTAACTTGCCACTTCAGTTTTTTGGAAAGAACTGGCAGGGAGAAGGAAAGATGGATGTTGAAGGGACCTTTAATACCAATGCTGTTGAGTTTACCTTAGATCCCACTCACCTAACTTATATTTCGCCGGATGTTGCTTTAAGGCCCTCTGTTGCAAGTAAAGAAAAAAAACCAAGCTGTACGTTGAATTTTGATTTTCAGGAGCAATTATGGCGCGGTAAAATTCCCTTGAAAAATACAATTTTAGAAGAGCGGTCAACTGGTCTTATCTTTGACTCTTTTAATTCAGAACTCGATATTGAAGGCAAAACATTTTTATTTCAGAATGTTGATGCGAGTTCTTCGGGCGTTCATTTTTTAGGTGAAGTCACTGTTGATTATAGCTTTGAAACCTATGCAGATTTAAAGATTAGTACCTCATACATTGAAGGAGCCGCGCAAGATGTGCAAACTTTTATGCGTTGTTTTTCTACCTTTACCGATTTAAAACTTCCTCTAGAAGGAACTCTGGTAAGCCATCCTGGAGAAATGATGCTGCATGCTCATGTAGGAGAGGCGGAAAAGCTGCTTTCTTGGGACCTTACGCTGCATTTACTTAGTGGAAGGTATACCGTTTCTCCTTGCCTAACTTTTGAAAATTTAACAGGTGAGTTCACCTACAATGCGCAGCAGCAAGAGATAGATATATCTCAAGTAAGGGGAGACCTTGTTCTAACAGGGGGTGCATGTCCCAAATCTTATCACCTCAGTATGCCCTTTATTTCTCTCAATCAAGAGAAAGGTGAGGGGAAATACGATGTGCGGGTTGAGACGACGACTCATGATATTTTTTGCATTAAAGGAACTTCGCTTTCAAATGAAAAGGGTACTTTTTTCACATTTGATCCCGACCAGACTCACTTTTTCGGTGTAAAAGGAGATATTGCTAAACTCTCTTTTGGAGCTGATGGCGAGCTGTCCGAGCTCGATTTCAAAGCGAATATTTCTTCTTTAGATCTCTATCAACATATCGAATTGTTAAGTTATGCAGGGGTTCTTCCGTTTAAACCCGCTTCGTTAGCAGAGGTGCAAACGCCGCAGTTTGAAGGAACGACCGCCTTTACTTTTTCTTACAACCGTGACCAAGAAATGCTCGCTTTTGAAGCTAATAGTGATCACTTTGCTTTTGGCCAATTTAAGCTTGATCATCTCAATATCCATGGGGTACGTCAAGGAGATTGCTTTAATCTGGATCGATTTGAAGCGGGTAGTCTTGTGATGACAGCGATGATGGAAAAAAAAGAAACGCACTGGGGAATTTCTTCCTTAGATGTGGATTGGAAGGGATCTCAGTTGCAGGCACGCGCAGGTACTTATAAAAAAGAGTCTCGTAAGTTAGTTCTCCCAATCGAATATATTAAAATTTTTCTTGAGCCTTTAGTTAAAGTGTTGCCCTTGCCGGAAGGACAGGACCGGAGTTATTTCACCGGGGTTTTTTCTGCTGCGGGTCTCTGTGAGTTTGATTTCTCTAATAGGTTGAGAGACTGGAGTTTTGCTGCTACACTCAAACTTATTGGAGAAGATGTTGGAAAAGGTAAGCTTCGTTTAGAAAGCCCGCGGCCACTAAGGCTCTCATTTGATTTTAAAGAAGGGTTTCAAATGAAGAATGCAGACTTTCATTTTCTCCATCCCCGTTCGAACCAACTCTGGACTAAATGTCACTTTGATGGGCTGATTTTCAATCGAAAAGTCTGGCAGGGAGAAAACTTTTGCCTTATAATTCCTCCTGAAATGATTCACTTCTTGGGAGAAACAGAATCTATTCCTAACTTTGGAGTGCAGGGTGAAAAACTGTTGGTTTTTAATACCCCGCTTAAATGGGATAATCAAATGGAGTCGAGCTTTGATTTTACTGTCGGAGAGAAAGTACAAGTCAAAGGCCGCTTAAAAGAAGGTTACTATTGGATTAGAGATAAGGCGTGGTATCTCAACGATTTTACCTTTACTTATCAGGATCAAGCCTTTGACCTTGCCATGAATACGGTCTATGATGAGATGCCGTTTGATCTCAATGCTCACGTTTCTTTTGCTCCCAACTTGACTTCAAAGATCCTTATTCAAGAGACGTTGAAAGAAGACCGCAATCATTCTGAACCGCTTATAATCATCACAAGTTGGAATGCGCAAGAAGGGTTTTTCATCCAGAATATCGATGGTCAAGTTTGTGGTCTTGACTTTTCTTTTCATCACAATCCGAGAGATTCGTTCTTTGATCAAATGGTTCTAACAGGCCAAGTGAAAATCGATATGCCTACTTTGTCTAAAATGCTACCTCGAAAGTTTCAAGAGGCGGTTCAATCCTTTGAAATCGGCAAGGGATATGAACTGAGTGGGGACCTTGTGCTTTCAAAGGAAAAGTTCGAAGACTCTCACTTTTCAGGGTATTTTAAAGGAAAGCACTTTCAACTTATGGGATCGGAAATAGAAACACTTCTGAGTGAAGTAACGATCCACCCCCGATGTGTCGAACTTGCTAACTTTAATATGAGTGATGCTTCGGGGATTTTCTCTATGAATGAGATTCGCATTGAATGCTTCCATGATCAAAAGTGGCACCTTACTGTTCCCGAGCTTTTGATTCAAGACTTTCGTCCAAGTTTGCTCAAGAAAATTGGCAAATATCGAGGTCGTATCAAACCCCTCACTGTTCGCGATCTACACTTCTATAATATCCGTGGAATATTAGGAGAAATAGAAACCTTTACAGGTAAAGGCCAGCTTCACTTTATCAATACCTTTAAGAGGGATTATAACCTTCTTGATATTCCTCTTGAGATTATTGGCCGTCTTGGTCTTGACATGGGGCTCCTTGTTCCTGTTAGAGGAAAGGTTGACTTTATGATGGTCGAAGGGAGAGTATACTTGACCGAGCTTGCTCAAAGCTATAGCGATGGCAAACGGTCGCAATTCTTTCTCTCGGGAGGACAGCCCTCCTATATCGACTTTGATGGGAACCTTAATCTCAATATTCGCATGAAGCAATATGTTTTGCTCAAGATCACTGAGCCGTTCATGCTTTCGATCGGCGGAACTTTTGAAAACCCTAAGTATAGCTTACGCTAGAAAATGGTTAACAAGATCAAAAGTCCGGTTTTCCGAAAAAAGATCAAGAGGAATTTGTGGCTTTATTTCTTGAAATTGGTATTAATATCACCTAGTGAATTTAATGGTCTTGGATAAATGGTATAGGGTTAGTTTTTGGCTATTACCTTTTTGAGGTCTCTCATAGACTCTTTATGTGATTTTTTCTACCTGGCTTTTTGTCTCCATTGCTATG
>RDPX01000121.1:2141098-2160072 GCA_003991215.1 Morbakka virulenta
GTCTCTCATAGACTCTTTATGTGATTTTTTATACCCGGCTTTTTGTCTCCATTGCGATGTAAAATTAGAGTCGTCGGATAAATTCCTATGTTTGGCTTGTTGCGATCTTATAGAATGGCTCAAATCCGAGTCTTGCTGTCCTATATGCGCGCTGCCACTTATAGAAAATAAACAAGGAAAGTGCGCTTCTTGCCGGAAAAACCGGGTTTATCTACAGCCTCACGCCTCCTTATTTTTATCTCAAGGCCCCGTTATGGATCTTTTTTTACCTTCCAAAGTAGGTTAACGAGAAGGCTTGCTCAGCTCTTTGCTTCGTTTTTTGTTTTGCAGCTCAATCGATTGCCCTGGCCCCTCCCCGAAGTGATCGTTCCTGTTCCCAATTCACGCATTGAGATGTGGTCTGAAAAACAACAAGGGAGTGTATGGATTGCAAGGGAGCTTGGGCATTTTCTAAATGTTCCCATTGCTTTACCGTTAGAATATGGAAAGAAAGTCCGATTAAAAAAGAGAGCAAGACCTCTTCCGGAAAAAAAAGTACTCTTGCTCACAACAGATTTACGAGAGAGTCATGTACTTCAACAAGCGCGGTGGTGTATCCAAGCCCTTTTTACAAAAAACATCTATTCACTCGCTCTCATTGAGAAGAGAAATCTCTTTTAACTTGAAAACTCACCTTATAGGGCTGTTGTAAGCTACCATTTACGGGGTTACTTCATTAGGGATAATAAATACGCAACTGCGCAAGTTTTGAAGCGTTATTAGAAAGAGAGGTAAGTCATGATAAAATACGAAAGATTGAATCTAAGAATTGAGACCTATAATTCTGCGGAAATTTTTGACTTAACTCATAGATTTTTGTAATTAAATCCGACTTGTTCATTTTTCTGAAAAAAATATCATTATTTTTTTCAAAAAAATCGATGATTTCTTTAAGAGTTGAATCTTTTTCTTCTATTTCATTTGTTTGATTTTCTCTGGATAAAATCGCTTCAACAGAGGTTTGAAGAGCTCTGGAGACTTTTAATAAATAATCTACTGTTATATTTCGCGTGCCTCTTTCAACCCTTCCCACTTTTTGATGGTCTTCTCCCATCTTATCAGCTAATTTATTAACCGTGAGGCCTCTTGAAAGTCTTAAGTTTCTCAATTTTAAATGGATATCTTTATCATTTTCCATTTTTAAAAACTCTTTTATGTGAATTTCATCATCTTTTACATCGTGTATTAAAGACTATCTTGAATTTTTAGTCAAATTTTAAAAAAGACTATTCTAAATTTTAACAAATCGATCATTTTTAGATATTTTATTGATTGTGAATGAGAAATTTGGAGCCTGTTAAAAAATGTCTTGTACTAAGAAATTTTCCTTCAAAGAGGCCCTTTATAAAAAACTTCTATTAATGTTAAAATCATAATATAGATGGGCTTGGTGCTAAAAATTTTCTTTGTGACCCTGCCCTGGGAGTAGATCTGATGTCTCGAAAGAAAAAATATGATCCTGTTGATTATTTTGTCAGTTTAAAAAAAACTATTGAGAAAGAGTGCGCTGAACCTGAAATTATCCTTCCTTACCTAAAAGAAATTGAAAATGAATTAGGAGAAGAAGAGCTGTTAGAAAGCCTTGAATTAATAGGTGAATCAGGAGAGTTTTAATCAACGTTGATGACTGAGTTATTCTTTGCTGAAAGGAAGTGCAACACGAATAAGTGCGACATATAGGAACTTTCCAGTGTTCTCTCTGAGGTCTTTTTTTGAGGAAGCTATTTTTTCCTCGCCTTAACATGAACTTCGAAAAAAATGAGCAAACAATGTTGCGAACGGCATCTTAGTGCCAACAGTCCCTCGTTTTACTCACTCACCTTACGCACGGAGAGTGAGAGGAGAATTTTGTTGTTTTGATTTTCAGTGGTTTACGAAAAGCGCGGTCCTATTCATGAATGGGATGAGCATTTTTTAAGCCGCCGATAATCAAAAGAACAGGGTTTAGAAAAATCATCTAGCTCGCAACATATTCCTCTTTTTTGCTAGTCAAGAGCCAAATTTAAATGCGGTCGCTTTGCAGGGCCGACTCGTTAGGGTGCAAAAAATTAAAGATCGGTGTAAATTAAGTCCTTCATTAGTCCGGACAGGAGCGAGATGTTTGTTTCAGGGTCTAATCATCGAAGCAAATCTGCTAGACCCGAACAAATAAAAGGTTGATGCCAGGTATAATATCATCAAATCTTACTAGAGAATTTGACCTAATTATTTCTTCTTCAAAAAAGACAATAAGATTGGAGGCACGCTCTTTTCTCTCTTTTCTGCGCACTCGATTCTTTAAGTGGAAAGTTTTTCTATTAGGAGTCTGTTTGACTTTGATTTTCATCCCGTTATTAAGAAGTGTCGTAAGGATCAATGAAAAAGACTTTTATGTGATGCAGATGCTTCCAGAATTTTTTGGGAAGAAAGGAGATCTTAAAGTCCTTAAAAATCGACTGATTAATGAGAGGAATCTTTCAAAAGTTTCTATGGTCTCGATTTGCGGGGAGAGTGGGATTGGAAAAACAGAACTAGCAATAGCCTTTGCAAATATTTATAAGAAATACTTCTCCCTTGTTTTTTGGATCGACGGAAGTACTCAAGAGACGATCAATCAATCATATTTAAATCTTGGTGAAGTATTGGGGATTAAAGAGTCGGATTTGAATAGGCTGCAATGGAAAATACATAGAAAATTAGAAAAAAAGAAACAGTGGCTTCTTATCTTTGATGATCTAAAAAATTTTCCTAAAGATCTTCCTCGCTATGGAGGGAGTATTATTTTTACATGTAGGGATAAGGGGATTTGCACTCCGGAAATTCTCTTTGAGATAAAAAAAAGTATGAAAGACGCCGTCCTACTCCTGGTCAATTTGACAGGGGAAAAATATTCGGAAACCATGAACAAACTTGTTATTGAGTTAGATTCCTTACCCTTATTGATCAATTTTGCTGGGAACTATATTAACAAAACTCCCGGGCTTAACATCTCGAAGTACTACGAAATTATCTTGAAAAATCAACAAGATAAAAAAAAATCTTTGATCGAAAATCATTACCCAAAACAACTAAAAGCCACCTATAACATTACATTTAAATTGATTCGGGAAAAAGAACCCCTCGCGATTGATTTTCTTAACCATGCGGCTTTTCTCCATGCAAAGAACATTCCACTCAACTTTCTCTCCTTATGGTTAGCCAGGGGGAAATGTAGTCCCTCGCTCATTGAATTGAAGCAAGGAGATATTTTAAGAGAACTTGAAAACCATTCTTTAATTCGGATAGATAAAAATCAAAGCTCTTTTTCTATCCATTATTTATTGCAGCAAATATTGATTAAGGAAGATGTTGCAAAAAGGGTCGAAGAAAATATTGAAACAATCCTTTCTGATCCGTCGGTCAGCTGTTTTAATCCAATGAATAGAGAAACCATCCAACCATTTCAACGCATTGTTCCTCATTGCATTTCACTCTTTAACCATGTTGGGGAAGGGAGCAAAAATGCCCTCCGACTAGCCTGGATAGTTGCACGCTATTTTCTCCAAGTAGAGCGAGAAGTTTCTCAAGCTGAAAACTATTTGAGTTTAGCCGAGTCTTGGACAGGTAAGAGGAATCACCCCATAAATGGAAGGGTTTTATTTTTATTAGGAATTATGAATCATATAAAGGCGTCTGATTCAACAAACTCTTCGGCTGAAAATCACTATTTGCAAAAATCCCTCGAGTGCTTTGAAAAGGCCCATAAAACTTTTATGGGCTACAGCGATCATAAAGATTACGTAGGAATAGAGGAAAGCCCCTTCAATTGCAATAGGGAATACCAATGTGCTACTTGTTTACAATACCAAGGGCAAATACTTAGGCAGTTAGAACAGTATGAAAATGCCGAAAGAAAACTCTCTGAAGCCCTCTTAGCTTTCCGAAAAATTACTGACAATGGAGATCATTACGATATAGCTCGCACTTTACGAGAGCAGGGAATGCTTTTAGCTACAAAAGGAAAGTATGTTAATGCTATAGAAAAAATTCATGCGGCAATAGATATGCAAAAGCGGATTTACAGAAAAGAGTTTCGAGCTCAACACACCGTTGGGGTCTCTTACAAGGTCCTAGGAAACATTTTGTTCCAAAAAGGTGACTATCATCAAGCAAATCAAGCTTATATCGAAGCCATTGAAATTAACAATGTTGTCTATAAAGATATCTCTTATCCTCATAGTCTCGCAATCTATCAAAAGAGGGCCGATATTTATAGGGTCCTAGAACTTCCCGGTCCTCTTTCTGAAATGGAAAGAAAGATTCAAGAAATCATCTCTAAACGAAAAGGTGATGATGCCTATTGATTTGTGGCCTTACTTTTATTTATTTAAAAAAAAGATCTTTTTTTAAGATAATCATCTTGTTTTTTTTAAATTTGGACAATTCTGAGCCAACTCTGAGAAAGTAAGGACTTTTTCGGCGCTGACCTCTTAAGAGGAGTTCTTTTTTTTAATAGGATAGACAGATGACAGCATGTTTTGGAAAAGTAGGTTCTTTACAAACACACCCGTTAGAGAGTTTTATCGATCGTTCTTCTTCTGATGAGTGCTCAATAGGTTTTCCGGAATATAGCCTCCACCCTAATTCTAACTTAGTAAAGGCCATTCATAAGGTTGCCTCTGCATGCTTGAAAAGTCATTTTTACATTGAGCTTGTTGCGGGGGGAGGAACTAAAGGGATATCGGGAGATCCTGTCTATAGAGTTTTTTCTTGTTCCGAGAAAAATCTTCAGGGTGTCGTGAAGGTTTTTTATAAAGAAGAAAAATACCTAGAAGAATTACAAGGAATTCAAGCTCTGGAGAAGCTCTATCAAGCCGGGCATTTTAATCGGATCCGTTCATCTACCGGTCTTGTTACTGTTCCTGCAGAGGGGGCATGTGCTTGTGTTAATCAAAAAGTTTCCCTTTTGTTTCAGACTGCAGCGCAAGGAGATGGATTAGACGATTTAATTTGTCGTTATGCCTGGACGATAGATGTGCAAGAAGACTTAAGCATCATCTTTGGAAAGGTATACCAAACATTGGATGCATTACATAAAATAGCAACAACACCCCACCCAGAAAAAACTAAAGAATCGATCAATCACACTATAAGAGCGATCAAAGAGATGCTAGGAAAACTAAACAAAGCGCCTAGCCTATTCGTTCGAGGAAATTCAATACATCAATTACAAGAGAGGGTAGATCAATTAGAAGAAGAGGTTTCACAGATAGGTCCTCTATGTGGTTGTATTATTCATGGAGATAGCCATCCCGGGAATATCTTTGTTCGAATCAGTGGTGAGGTCACATTGATCGACCTTCCATCCTTATACCGATCAATAATTGGATACTCGGAATTAGAAGAACCGATATGTTGGCAAGGGATTCAGCTTCCAGAACGAGATTTGTTAAACCTTTACCATCGTATATGGGATGTTTGGATGCGGTCGGTCTATACGGCCCAGGAGAAGCTCGATGTTGCTGCATTCGATAAGATGATGAGCACGGTACCTATTCCAAAGGGGCCTATAGCAGATTTACAGTCTTTAAGAAGTTTACTTGGCACGATTTGCAAACTCGTTCTTCCTGAAAATAAAAAAATGAATAGGAGATATTCGCTAGAGTGTCTTGTCGATCAAAAAATTGCTAGAGAAACAATGCGAAAGGTGCAGGTAGTTGCCGGACAAACCCCTATCGGTTTTAGCGTACTCCCTCTTATTGTGAAATCTGTTCCCTCTAGCTTTCTTTTCCAAGCGGTTGAAAATGATAAGATCATTGAGTTTGAGGATCCTTCGTCTCTCATCGTTGATTATGCCTTCACTTCACCTAGTGGGGATCTCATTTTTTCCACGAGAGAGAATGTATATCTATTCTCTTTTAAAAGAAAAGAGTTGATTTGGAGCAAGAGCATTTGTCATAAACAGCATACAATGGTCTTTCCTCTTTCGGATAAAAAGATCATCTATTATGACGGAGAAGGTATTAAACTTTTAGATTTACCTAAACGCACCCCCTCTTTCTCATTCCCTAAAATCTCTATTAACTGTTTTTTTCAACCTCTTATTAGAAAAGAGGATTTTTTAGTCGTTGTTATTAAGGAAGAGAAAAATATTCTTTATTCTTTTAACTTTCAGTTAAAAGCTCACCTTACGCAAAAGAAGTCATTTGCTGTAAATTTCTCAGTTCCTCAAATGCCATTTGATTTGCTCTAACGATTAGTTTGTATTTCAATGAAAAATGATTTAACCTTGTTTTCACTCTCAATATTTCCAATTTACAATAGGCTACAATAGATGCAAATATGTGAGTCTTCTGTGTTTTTACAACTTTTGTGGGAGATTTCTCTAGACTTGCATTTTGTTTGATTGATTTGTGATACTCTTCTATTCTCCATCGTTTTTGATAGATCTCATAGACTTTTTCAGCATCAATTTCTAAGTCATTAGTAACAAGATATAATTCCCCTGTAGACCCATCTTCGTTTTTGAAGACCTTCTTCATTAGGCTCACAGGAAAAGAAAGGTCTTTTAACCAGACCTTTCTTTTTTCACCATCTTTGAGCTCTAGTGTCTTTAAATTTCGATACTTTCTTTTTCTCTTATCTTCTTCCGAAAAGGCCAATAAACGATTCGATTTAATTCCAAAAATAAACTTCTTATTCATTTCATATTCTATAAACTCCATGTTCTTCTTTGCTCCAAACCAATTATCTGCAAGGATATACTCAAAACATATTTTATTTTTTTGGGCTTGTTTTATCTGAGATCGAAACATCTCATTTTTTGTTGTCGATGATCTTCTCATTTCTTTTTTTGTCTTTACGTCACAGAAAATAAGTTCTTTATGAATAGTCTCTATTGAAACCGGAAAAGCTATATCATCGTAACGTACTAAACATGATAGAAGATTAACTCCTTTGATACATCTTCCTTTAGCATGAGAAAAATGCCAACAAATGATTTCATTCTCATCTGTGTAAGGTTTTTCTTCTATCGTATCGTCTATGATCAGGACTCCATTTTTTTCTTTTTCAAACTTTCGCACCTGAGGTTTTATGTATTTCCATAAGTCTTTTGATCCAAGATCGCTCTCTCTTAAAAATCTGCTAATTTTATCATGACTCACTTCTCCTTCTAATAACGCTTCAAGTCCTGTAGCAGTTGCGTATTTGTTTTGGCTGATGAGGTAATCTGTATAAATATCCAGCAATTGTTCTTGAGCCATTTTTTTCTCCTTAATCAGGAAAAAAATAGTGCTTTCAAAAAAATCTTTCAACTCAATTTTGCGTAAGGTGAGTAAGGTGAGTTAAAAATAAGGACTTTTTATCTGCGTGGACTGGATGGAATAATCTTGGGGAGATTCTTTGGAAAACGGGTGAATACCGATCCGCACGGTTTTACTTAGAAAAAGCAAAAGACGTAGCGATAGAGAGTGATGACATATATATGAAGCTTGAGTCTTTTAGAAATCTTCTTCAGCTTTATTTTCGTTTTCATGGCCCTTTTTCAGAAGAAGTGGAGAAGGTTCTTTTAAAAATTGATTCCTTAGATTGGTCCTCTTGCGAAACTTTTGAAGTGTTGCAGATCTTAAATACGTTAGCAACTCTATATATCATCAGAGGGGAAGTCAACCGAGCAAGAACTTTCATCAAGGAAGCGATTCAAATCACAAACAAAAATAGTGAGTACTTTATTTATACACTTGCTAACCTTTTTCTTATTTCTAAGTTCCAAGGTAAAGAAAAAAGAGCTAAGACATTTTTGTTTCGGGCGGTTAATCTAGCGCGATCCGGTAAAAATTTCTTAGCCATTCGTCAAATAAACAATGATATCGAACATTTGAAGCGTTGTAGGGCCGACGATTTAACCTAATAACTCTCCGTGCTTAAGGTGAGCTAATAACTTCAGGCGCTATCTACCCTCCAAGGCCTATTTTTTTATTCATTTTTCAGTGAAAAAGATTCAGGCTTTCTACGCTTCAATGTTTCGGCGTGTCATTTGAATTTGACGGCGGAGAATTTCATCTTGTTCAAGCTGTTTGGAGATTTTCTTCCAAGCATGGAGTAGGGTTGAGTGAGTTTTCCCACCAAAAGAGGAAGCAATTTTCATTAGAGAATCCCCCAGGAGTTCTTTAGCTAGGTACATGGCGATTTGGCGAGGGAAGGTAATTTCTTTAGTGCGTGAGGTGCCGCGGAGGTCGCTTTCGCGGACATTATACATCGAAGCGACGCTATGCAAAATTCGGTCAACCGAGATTTTAGCACGGGTGGGTGCTTGGAACATTTCTCCTAGGGTATTGTCGATCATATCTTTTGAAGGCTCTAGGTGCATGAGACGGCAGTAGGCTCCAAGGCGGTTGATGGCTCCTTCAAGCTGGCGGATGTTATTGTAGATATGTTCGGCGATATAGAAGGCGAGTTCGCTAGTAAGTTTAATCCCTTTTTCTTCGGCTTTGTATTGAAGGATGGCTACACGAGTTTCGAGATCGGGCATTCCGACATAAGCGACAAGTCCTCCTTTCATCCTATCAATCATTCGTTCGGAAAGCTTGAGTTGACCGGGAGGGTTATCGCTCGTGATCACGATTTGATTTGATTGGTTGGTAAGGCTTTCAAAAGTATTACAAAACTCCTCTTCAAAGTTAAGACGATTTTGCAAAAACTGAATATCATCGACAAGGAGAACATCGAGGCTGCGGTAGAACCGCTTCATTTTATCTACAGACTTATTACGGAGGTGAAAGACGAGATCGTTAATGAAACCTTCAGTGGTAATGCTTTGAATACGAAGGTTCTTATGATGTTTTTGAATGTAATGACCCATGGCATGAAGAAGGTGCGTTTTACCGAGTCCTACACCACCATGGATAAAGAGAGGACTATAGGATTTGCCCGGGCGAGAAGCAACACCCATTGCGGCGGATTTGATAAACTGGTTTGACGGACCTTCAATGAAGTTTTCAAAGGTGTAGTAATCATTGAGTTTGATTTCAAAAGCTTGTTTTTTTTTGACGGGTTGTAAGGTCGGTTTTTTTTCTTCTTTTTTTTGTTTGTCTTGAATAACGAAGGAGAGAAGAGGTTCGCCTTTGGCATTTGTCGGGAAAAAAGTAGCAAGAGCTGCTTTGTAGTTTCTAAGAGATATTGTTGCACAAAGACATTGGGAACTTGCAGGGTGATACAGTTTTCGGAATATGAAACACAACGAATCGGTGCAATCCAATTTGCATACTCAACGCGACTGCAGCGTGCCTCAATAAATGCGAGAAATTCGGACCACATATCTTCTTTTGTTTCTGCTAGCATCTCATCTATCCTATTTCTATAAACACGGAATCACGCTTAAGTTATCAACAATATTTCCCACAGAGAAAACAGCGTTTTTTATTTCGCCGAAACACTAGCATTGATGGTACCTTTCTGCAACAAAAAATCTGACAAAAATTTCCCTGTTTTTGGTAACTCTTTAAGGATCAAAAAAACAACAATCAGAAAATTGTTCCGATACAAATTCACTTTGCAAAAAACAATTTCTTAAGCTATACCGTTTCGTAAATTTTAAGAGAGGTTATCAAATGAAAAAGTGCTTTCGTTTTTGTTTTCTTCTTCTTCTTATCTTTGGGATCTTACATATCTTAAACTCTCAATTTCATTTTTTTTACTCTGTAAAGTCGGAAGGGGATACGGCTACATTCACTGTGCAAAGACATTTGCAAACGTTTCATCCAATTTTACAGGATCAAGCTCTTGTTGCGCTTGTACTTGCTAATAATTGTGAACAGAGCGCTCAGAGATGTCTGGATTCGATCCTAAGTCAAACCTATCCCTATAGAAGACTTATTTTTATCGATAATGGTTCAACAGATGGGACATTAGGAGTCGTGAAAGAGTACTTAGAAGAAAGCAATAAAAAAGACAGTGTAGAGCTCATTCACCATGAAAAAAAACGTTCTGAAATAGAAATCTTCTATGAAGTGATTCAAGGTTTAGATCCACGTGATCTCGTTGTTTTGATCAACGGAAAAGATTGGCTTGCTCATGAAAATGTATTTAATCATCTCAATTCCGCCTATGCTAATCCAGATGTATGGATGACCTATTCAAAGGCAATCAGCTATCCTAACTATCAGAAAGTTCAAGGAGAGGCCTATCCCGATTCTTTTTTTATGGAAAAACGTTTAAGGAAAGAACAAGGATCTATCTTGCCGGGTTTAAAAAGTTTTTACGCAGGATTTTTTCAAGAAATAAAACTTCAAGATTTTTTATATGGAGGAGAGTTTTTTGAGGAGGAGGGGGAAAAGGTCATCCTTTTTCCTTTAGTTGAAATGGGGCCGAAGCATATCCTTTTTCTTGATGAAATTGCTTATGTGAATAATAACAGCCAGCCTGATCATGATCATAAGGCGCATTTGCGCAAACTTATGTCTGCCGATTCATATCTTCGCTCACTTCCTTGTTATTCCGACTTAAGTGCTCTAAGGCTAACATCTTCTACAAATTCGTTTCATAGACATCAGGGAGATGTTATTATCTTTTCCGAAGATAGACCTCTTCAACTTTATGCTTGCTTAGAGTCTCTCTATTTGAAGGTGCGCGACGTCAATGCTATTTATGTCCTTTATAAGGGAAATGATCATGAATTTGAGCGCGCTTATCTGAATTTAAAAAGCGAGTTTCCTAAGGTTTACTTTCTCGATATTTGTGATTATCCCGGATATGACTTTGATTCACTTCTGTCCCGGATCCTTTCCAATCAGCGGCATAGCTCTCCATACTTATTGTTAATGGATGACTATATTGTTTTTGATGAAAAACTTTGGTTACATGAATGCATCCAAGGGATGGAAAAGGTTCATTGTGATCATTTCTTTTTATGTTTGGATGGAACCCGCAAAGAAAGGGAGGGACTTCCGACAGCTTTACCTCTTGGAGGTGGTATGTATGCCTGGCAGATTGGGCAAAATTGGGAATGTCCGCAGTTTTATGCGAATCTTTGTCGAAAAAGTTTATTTAATGATCAATTAAGAGGGAAAATTGAGGATTTGGCTGCATTTAAAAAACTATGGAAGAAACAATTACATCCTCATTTTGTTGGGCTTTTTTATGAAGAAAAAAAGACGCTGCTCATTCAAGGGAATCAAGAAGCTTCGCCTTCACAGAAAAGAGAATGGGGGCATAAGTTTATTGAAGGGTTCAAGATCGATCTCCCCTCTCTTGCTTGCGAAATGGAAGAGATCGAGAAAGGAGAATATCCTTTGATTAAGCGCGAAAAAAATCCCCGTCGTCAACTGTAGGCAAGTGTGAGGGCTCGAGCTTGATCAGCCACAAACGAATCAGAACTACGTTCAAGAAGAGAAGCCTGGGTAAGTCCCTGTCTTTTATAACCTAGAAGAAAAAGAGCTTTGGCTCGATTTAGGAGCGTGGGTTCATGGGTGGCATTTAGCTTTAGTGCCCGCTCGAGATAGTTGAGCGCTGAAAGGTTGTTCCCTACTTGCAGGTAAAGAGCACCAAGCGTTTGCAGGTCGTATTCATTGGCTTCAGAGAGAAAGGTTAGTGTTTCGAAAAACTTGAGAGCAACCTTGTATTGACCTTGCTTAATATAGGAAAAACCAGCAAAGCGGATGTCTTCAATTTCCGCATCTTTCCAGCCTAGTAAATCTAACCATTCTGTTTTGCTCATGTTATCCTTTTGAATATTGGCTTCGCCTTGAGTTGATCGCTGCAATAAGCTTATCGAGTTCATGGATATATTCCAAGAGGTCAAGAAGTGTTTTTGATTCACGGTTTTCTTCTTCTTCTTCTTTTTCCTTTTCCCAAGCATATTCAGCAGTTTCTTCACTTTTTTTTCTTGATTCTTTGAGTAATTCCTTTTTATCGCGGATTTTTTGCATTTGAGCTTGTTGAAACTCTTCTGTTCCCAGTGAAGGAATAGTTTGAAAGGTGAAGAGGCGCATCTTTTGCTCGTTATACCCTTTCGGAGCCCAGAAAAGGGCCCAAGGTTTGTAACGTTGCGTGACCTGAAAGAGGGTATCAAATTCACCCGAGAAAAAAGGGGAAGAGACGTCTACTTGGGTTTGTAGAGAAACAAAAGGAGATTCCTTGAGAATAGTCCGATCTAGATACTCTTGGTCTTGTGCCCAGCGAACAGAAGGTTCAAGCCCAAGATTATCGATCGTACGCGGTTCTACCATTACTGACCTCAATCATAAAGAAAAGGATTATTTTTCCCTTTATATACCTGTTATTGGGATTCTCGTTAAGGAAAAAGAAGAAAAAGAAGAGAGATTTTGGCTCCTTTCAAAGTCAAAGCGCAATTTTCAACAGTCCCATAATTAGTTTTTGTAGGATACGATCTCCGATGTAATTATTTTTAATGAATGGCATTAGCACATGTTAGAGAACAGCCCCTTTATTGAAGTCGAAAAACTTCTCCTCGTCGCTGGGTGTCCGTAAGGTGAGTTATTTATTGTTTAGCTGACTCGGTTGTCAGCGCTAGCTTTCTTTCTAACCATAGTCATCACCTTTGTGATGACTTCTGCTCTCTACAAAGATTCTTAATGAATGTGAACAACTTTCCCACATATTTCCACTTCGCCTTTGTCCTTTTTTTTAAGAGAGTTATGCTTTATCTCTATTCCATTTACCCACAATTTTCGACAAAACTTATTGCCTGATTTGAAATCCAGTGATAGGATGTGGAAATATGTGGAAAAATTAGGCATACAAAAGTCGATGAGCGCTTTCTTTTTTAATGGTTCAACTTATACGAAACTCGATGGGAAAAACCGGTTTGTTTTACCTCAACAGATGCGTTACGGGCTTGTTGAAAATGGAGAGTTGACTTTCACAATGGCTTTAGGATTAGGGGGTTCGATTGCAATTTACCGCAGAAGTGATATTGAGAAAATCATCAAGCGTTTTCAAGCTAAGCAACATGTTGCGAAATACCAGAAATTCTTCACTCTTTTCTTTTCCACTTTGCACCATCTCTCTTGTGACAAATTGGGCCGCGTCTTGATGCCGCCTATCTTAAAAAAAGCCGTAAATATTGAAAGTGAAATTGTCATATGTGGAGTACTTAATAAGATTGAGGTCTGGCCCAAAGAAAAATACGATAAAGATTTAAAATCCTTCCTCGATGGAGATGATGATACGCTTGCAAAGATGACAGAGGAAGCGTTTGCATTATTAGATGATGGAGAAAGTCCGGATGATCCTTTAGCTGTGCTCTCGGAAAACGAAGAAGCGGAATATCAGGAACTTTGATGGCACATGTTCCCGTAATGCTTAAAGAGAGTTTAGAGATCTTTAAAGACAAGAAGCTTTCTCTTTTTTTTGATGGGACATTAGGAGCCGGAGGTTTTGCCAAAGCTCTACTAGCGGAACATCCCGAGATCACCACTTATTTTGCATGTGATCGAGATGAAAATGCATTAGTTCTTTCTAAGGAGAACTTAAGGGAATGGGAAGAGAAGGTAATATTTATTCATGGGAACTTTTGTAACTTGGATAAGTTCTTCGAGGAAAGAGGAGTGAAACAAGTAGATGGTTTTTTTTTGACTTGGGGGTGTCATCGATGCAACTAGATGAAGAAGATCGTGGTTTTAGTTTTTTAAGAGAAGGCCCACTTGATATGCGGATGGACCGTTCTTCTGAACTTACGGCTAAAGTAGTGGTCAATACTTGGTCGGAAAAGGATCTGGGAGAGCTTTTCCGCGACTATGGAGAGGAGCGTTACTGGAAGCTTGCTGCAAAAGCAGTCGTAAGAGCTCGCAGAAAAAAGTCAATCGAAACGACAATCGAGCTTTCCGAAATTATTTCTCAAGCGATTCGAAGAAGCCGCAAGAAATTGCACCCCGCTACTTTAGTTTTTCAAGCTTTACGTATCTGTGTCAACCGTGAACTCGAATCTGTCAAGGAGGGAGTTACGAAGGCCTTGCAACTACTTGCTCCCGGTGGACGGATTGGGGTTCTTTCTTTTCATCGTTTAGAAGACCGCATTATCAAAAACCTACTCCGGTCAGCATCCAAACCTATTAAGCGGATGCAAGCGATGAAGGAAACACACTATCTTCCGATGCTTAAAGTTCTTTCTAAAAAACCTCTTATTCCAATGAGTGAAGAATGCAAGGAAAACAGGCGTGCACGGAGCGCTAAACTGCGTGCTGCTGAAAAAATCTAAGAATTTGGGGGGATTGCAATATGAGCCGAGGCCTCCTCTTTCGTTTACTCATATGCATTCTGACATTGGGGTTATTTCTCTACACATTTATTGATAAGCAAAATGAAATCACCGAACTCAAAATGGAAATTCCTAAACTGGCAAGGAAAGTCAAGATCTTGCAAGAAGAAAATACGCATTTACATTATGAAATCGATCAATATGAGAATCCCCGATATTTACTCGAAGTTCTTCGTACTAAAGAATTCAGTCATCTCAAACACCCCTTTGCAGAAGACGTGACTGTTATTCAAAAAGGAGAATAAATGGAGACATTGGATAAGAAAGATATGAGGAATCTTCTTACACTTTCTCTTTTTCTCTTCCTTCTCTTTTGTTTGATCATTATCCAGTTTTATAAGGTGCAGATTATTGAGGGAGAAAAATGGAAGAAGCAAGCCAAAGTCCAACATCAATTTTCTATTATCGAACCATTCAAACGGGGGCGGTTTTTTGGGAATACCTCTTTAAGAAAGGGGCATCCGCAGAAACCTCAACCTCTTGTTTTCGATTTAAAAAAATATCACCTTTATATCGACCCCTTATCGCTTGATGCTTCTATTCATGATGAAATGGCAGAGGTTCTTTCGAAACTGCTCAACTTGAGTTGGGAAGAAAACAATTTTGTTCGGATGCAATTTGGTAAATGTTGCAGGAGCCGACGTTTGAAGAAGTGGCTGAGTGAACAAGAAAAGGAAAATATCGAAAAGTGGTGGGGGCCCTTTTCCAGCTGGAAAAAGCTTCCAAGAAATGGGCTCTACTTTGTAGAAGACTATCATAGAAGTTATCCTTATGGGAAACTTTTAGGAGCTGTTCTTAATACCGTTCGTGATGACCGAGACCTTGAAACGCATCAGAGCCTTCCTACTGGAGGGCTAGAACTGATCTATGATTCTTATTTACAAGGAACGCCCGGCAAGCGTCTCCTGTTACGCTCTCCAAGTCAATCTTTGGAAACCGGAATGGCGATTTCTCTTCCTGAAGATGGGGCTGACATCTATTTAACGATTGATCCTTACATTCAAGCAATTGCTGAGGAAGAAGTTGAAAAAGCTGTGCATCAAGCAGGAGCAGTCTCGGGGTGGGCTGTTATGATGGATCCTACAACAGGAGAAATTTATGCCTTAGCCCAATATCCGGGATTTGATCCTTCTGATTACCGTACTTATTACAATGACGAAGAGCTTAGGGAATTTACCCATGTTAAAGCCGTAACCGACTGTTTTGAACCAGGCTCGACAATGAAGCCAATTTCAGTTGCCATTGCATCACTTGCAGATCAAGAGTTAGAAAGGCGTGGGCAAGAAACTCTCTTTGATCCTACTCAAATGATTCCGACCTGTAATGGGGCTTTTCCCGGAAGAAAGAATCCGATTCGTGATGTAGGGACGCACCACTATCTCAATATGTACCTTGCCATTCAAAAATCTTCGAATATTTATGTAGCCAAGCTTATTCAACGTGTGGTTGCAAGTTTGGGGGACGAGTGGTACCGCAATCAATTAGAGGAAGTGTTTGGTTTCGGCAAGAAAACTCATATTGAGCTTCCTTCGGAAAGTCTTGGGTTACTTCCTTCACCTTATAAGAAATACCGAACGGGAAGACTTCAATGGTCGACCCCTACTCCCTATTCCCTTTCTTTTGGTTATAATCTACTTGTGAACACAATGCAACTGGTTCGAGCTTGGTCGATTATTGCAAATGGGGGCTACGATGTAAAGCCCACCTTAGTCAAAAAAATTATCCGTGAAAGAAGGGAAAAAGGGAGTGAGGTGCTCTTTACGCATGAAAGCAAGGAGAAAAAACGACTACTGCCACCAGGTATTAGTCGAGAATTGATATATGCGTTAAAATTTATTACGAAACCTGGAGGTACAGGTTTGCGTGCAGATATTCCTGGCTATACTGAAGCAGGAAAAACAAGTACAACGGAGAAGATCATTAAAGGGCAGTATTCAAAAAAACACCATTTTTCAAGCTTTATTGGTTTCTCTCCGGCTGAAAACCCCAAGTTTCTTCTATTTATCGGTATCGATGAACCTGAGTACCGCTTTTTACCCGGAATTGGGCGAACACATTATGGAGGAAGGTGCGCAGCTCCTACTTTTCGCCGGATTATGCAGCGTACCTATGAATATATTGGCATGACTCCGGACGATCCCCATGGTTACCTTATTGGAGATCCCCGTTCAGACGTGCAAAAGGCCGACTGGGCCGAACAAGTTAAAGTCCTTAAAGATCTGTATTCGAAGTGGAACTAAACATGAGAAAAGTATGAAGCTCAAAAAACTGCTTAAAGACCTTGATGTCGAAATTAGAGGCAATAAGGAAATCGAAATTACGGGGATTTGTTCTCACTCTCAGTTTGTGGCTCCTGGTAATCTATTCATTGCACGGCGTGGCCATTCGTTTGACGGGACTGAGTTTGCTTTAGATGCTTTAAATGCAGGGGCAATCGCTATCTTGACAGACCTTTATAATCCTTTTCTACAAAAAATGGTCCAAGTGATTACTTCAGATGTGGAGAAGCTCAAACCGTTTTTAGCCAAGCGTTACTATGAAGCACCTTCTCAATCCCTTTTTGTTGTTGGGATTACAGGCACTAATGGAAAGACAACAACGGGATATCTGTTGCAGCATTTGCTTAGCTCAAAAACCCATCCTTGTGGTCTTATTGGAACCATTGAGTATTTAGTTGGCAATCAAAGATTGCCGGCTAAACTGACTACTCCAGATGTTGTTACTAATCATAAATTCTTACGTGAAATGCTTGATATGGGTGCCGAATCTGCTGTGATGGAAGTGTCCTCACATGCACTCGAACAAAATCGTGTGGTAGGGATCGACTTTGACGCTGCTATTTTTACAAACCTTTCTCAGGATCACCTTGACTATCACGGAACGATGGAACATTATTGCAAGGCAAAAGCAAAACTTTTTGCTTTGGTTGATGATCCGAGTAAAATCGCGATTGTTAACGGAGATGATCCTCAATATAAAAATATAATAGGTTCTTGTAAGGGGCAATTGATTACCTATGGAATCAAAAGCGATGCAGATGTACGTGCGAAAGGAATCGAGATGAGCTTAACGGGCTCGTGCTTTATAACCTGTTTTCAGGGAAAAACATTTTCTATTCAATCACCTCTTATTGGGCATTTTAATGTTTATAATCTACTTGCGGCCATTGCTCTTGCTTTAGTTAAAGGTTTGGGATTAGCGGAAATTCGAAGGAAAATGCAAACATTCAAGGGGATTCCGGGACGGTTGCAGCGCATCGATAATTCTAAGGGAGTGCATCTTTTTGTTGACTTTGCTCACACAGATCAAGCTCTTGAGAATGTTCTCAAAACGCTCAGTCAAATTAAGACGGGTAAACTGATTACTATATTTGGTTGTGGTGGCGATCGTGATCGTAATAAACGTTCCAAAATGGCTCATGCCGCCGAGAAATTTTCTGACTGGATGATTGTAACTTCAGATAATCCTCGCCAAGAAGATCCTGCTAAAATTGCAGAGGAGGTTGTTGCCGGATTTCAGAACGAAAAACCTTATCTGATCGAAGTTGATAGGCGCAAAGCAATCGAGCGAGGGGTTTGCATGGCACAAGGGGGAGATATTGTCTTGATTGCGGGACGTGGTCATGAACCTTTCCAAAAAGTTGGGGGACGACTTATTCCTTTTGATGACCGAGAAGTAGCCTTTGAGGTTGCGAATTCAGAGGACTCTAGGTAAAATTTATTTCTATGATGGTCCTGCGGTTTTTTCTACTATTTCTTTTTTTTACTTCATCGTTTATTACTTCGTGCTCTCAAGCTTCGAAAGTAGATGCATCGGTTACAGCTGTTCAGACGAAACCTCGAACAGGAAAAGGACGATTGATTGTTATTGATCCCGGTCATGGAGGGTTTGATATTGGGGCCAACACTCAGTTGTTAGAGGAAAAAGCGCTTGCTTTAAGAACGGCAATTTTAGCAAAAAAGTATCTTAATGATATCGGCTACCGTGTTATATTAACTCGGAGTCGCGATGTCTTTGTGCCTTTAAAGGAACGAACAGCGATTGCGAATGATACAAAAAGCAAACTCTTTGTAAGCGTACATTACAATGCCCACAGAAATCCTCAAGCTAAGGGGATTGAAGTCTATTTCTATCAAAAAAGTTCTAAATGTCGTACAGGCAGCTCAAAAAAATTAGCCGAAAAGGTGCTGTCTTGTCTTTTAGATCGTACCGGAGCTGTCTCAAGAGGAGTGAAGCACGGGAATTTTCATGTGATTCGTGAAACTAATATGCCTGCGATTCTAGTTGAGGGCGGGTTCATTACCAACTCTAAAGAACAAGATCGCCTCAAAGAGAAAAAGTACATTAACCAAATTGCCCATGCTATCGCTGAAGGCATAGATAAGTACTTCAATCCTTAGAAACCTAAGTTTAGAGCATAAAACGGGACTGTTGAAAGCTACCATTTTACGATCTAAACCCTTTCTTTTACCCAAATTTAATTCGCATTTAACTTGCCTGCTCTAAGCAGATTATGTCAAGTTAGCTGTGAATCGAATTTCGAAAAACTAACTCACCTTACGCAAAAGGAGTCATTTGCTGTAAATTTCTCAGTTCCTCAAATGCCATTTGATTTGCTCTAACGATTAGTTTGTATTTCAATGAAAAATGATTTAACCTTGTTTTCACCCTCAATATTTCCATTTACAATAGGTACAAT
>RDPX01001218.1:0-10648 GCA_003991215.1 Morbakka virulenta
AGCACACAAAAATTCCAGTTTCTCGGGTGAAATTTTTCGATATTTTCTATCATTTTTTGAAATAATGTTACAATCAACAGTCATTTGATTTCATCATATGCAAGCAACACAAACTTGTCTCAGATATTGTTTTATGGGTAAATTTTACTACCATTACTGAAAGAACTTGATGGTGAGAGTTCTGTTCCGGTATTCCTCCTTCGTATTCATCAGTGGTTTTGACTCCTCAATGTAGAGTGCCTCCCGGGTGGGGCGGTAACCTTCTCCTCGTGCTGTTGTGGCAAGAATAGTTGTGGAATCGAGATTACATTTATGCGCACTCTGTCCATTACAGTAAAAAGTGACCTTTTTGCCAGCAATGCACCTTGAATCCTCTGAATGATTACACACTATACAGCTCTCCCCAAATAAATTAAATAAAAATGTAGGACAGTAATAGGCATCTTCACATTTAGAAAGTAAAATTTTGTTATGAGCCGAAGTACCCATACCACTGAAAAAGGTGGTAGTGTCGTATAGTCTCAAGGACACTAAGCAACAGAAAGTGAGGGGAGTGAATACTGATTAATCTGCAGACATACAAAATACACACACACACACATATATATAAATTTATATAGTATTGCAGTGAAAACTTTAGCCAAAGATGGAACTGGCTGATAAAATGACAATAATGGGACAATCCATACATGAATATGAACAATCCACACCACAACACAAAGAACAACACAACGAAAAAATATAAGAATGAACTATCCGCAGAGAGAAAGAAAATAATGATGTATGAAGGATAGAACTATGGTGAAGCGTGATGAAAAATGTAAAATGATAGATGACTAAGAATAATGATTAGGATGATGAAAATGACTAAGAATAAAGTAGATATTATGGATCATCAGTCAGTTACCATGTCAACCATTTGGGGCATTTAAAATCAAAATGGACATACTGCCCAGCAGCACTAATCAGGTGCCACCTCCATGAAAAGAGTGGAGATCGAAGTGAACAATAGGTCGAAGGGATGGGTTTAATAGAAGAAATTAAAGAAGAAGAAAATGTAAGATTCATGAAGCAGAAAGATAAAAAATACACAATCCGTAGGGGAAAAAATATAAAAAGGAAAATCATGGTAGAAAAAGAGTAAATATGGAGAGAACGAAGAAGGAAAAATAAAATATTGCGAGAGGATAAAGAAAGAAAGAGAGAGAGAGAGAGAGAGAGAGAGAGAGAAAAAGAGAGAGAATATATTGATATATGTGTATTTAGTGTATGAATTGTTACTAGTTTCTTTTTACGTGATGAAAGTCTGGATTATTAGGATATCAATTTTGACAATGAACGTAAATTTTGGATAAATAAAGTAAGCCAACATTAATGTGTTGTATTGTTACTTATGGTAAGTTTTAAAGACTAGTATATATTTTTACATACTTCTTATGCGATTCTTGTTCAATGAAGAGGTAGAAAGAAACCACAGAAACTTTGCCTAAAAAGATAAAAAATGAAGACAATTTATCAGATGCTATTTTATGAGAAAGAAAATATACTTGGTCAGCACAGGAAAATGTGAAGGAAAGACAGACAGTGGCAGACAAAAACAAGGTTTTGTTACTAGTATGAAAAGAAAAATTAAGCAATCTTTGACAGAGAATAAAATCATACAAAATACAAAAGACAGGGAAATCTGGGGTAATATGACCATTGAAATCGGTACACATAAAACTTAGCTAGATATTAGAAGAAGGAGTTAACTTTGACAAAACCTGCAAGAAACATCCATAAACATCAATAAAAGTTAATAAAGAAATGAAGAATAATAAAATATTCTGTATCTTATAGTATATTTTTTTATAATTTGTGAATTATTATATAAGTAATTTTGTAAATTTAACATTGTTATTGCTCCTGCATGTGTCTCTTCTGTTTTAATCAATGTATAATTTGATGTCATACTTTAATTCAATTTTGATGTCATATAATGTTGAAATTAGTTCGATTAAGATTACAAACAGAAAATGCCGTTGTGAGGCCAACTATACATGCCTGCTAAAGAAATTCTTTAAGAGATATGTCAAGCTTTCGTTAGCCTTTTTTTTTCAAACAATTGACCATAAAATGGTTTTATTTAGCACTGAATAAATTCAGGACAAAAACGTTAAATGGGTTATTTTGTGACTTAGGCTGCAATAAAGCTTGATGGTCAATAATCACCAAAACAGTCTTTCATGCAAAAGTTTTCATACTTTTGGCCTCGTTTTAATTCCTATGGCAACTAACAACCCATTATATTTGTTTGTATATATATAGGAAACTTAAAGATTCTCTTTCATATAAAGTCAGCTTGCCGGATACATCTGGTGCATCCAAGTAGAACTATATTTTGGCCAATAATTTTGGATTTTATAGATTGGAAGGGAACATTGAAAGCAGTGTCGATCTACATTTTAGGAAAAGTTTGCCTTCTTAACCTCTTTCTTTTTTGTTTTGTAGCAGCTGTTTTGAACTCTTGACCCGACACCTTCGCTCTTTCGTCCTGAATAGCGACTAATTTTAAAATTTATTCACAGAGGGAGGAAACTCATTGACTTATACGACAAAGGTAGAGAAATATATCATCTTGATCATTTAATTGACACTAAATAAATAAATAAATAAATAAGTAAATACGTGAGTAAGTAAATGAATAAGTAAATAACTAAGTAGATGAACAAATAAATAAATAAATGGATAGAAAAATAAATGAAATTAATAAATAGATAAATAGATAAATAGATAAATAGATAAATTGATCAATACATCAATACATCAATACATCAATACATCAATACATCAATACATCAATACATCAATACATCAATACATCAATACATCAATACATCAATACATCAATACATCAATACATCAATACATCAATACATCAATACATCAATACATCAATACATAAATACATCAATACATCAATACATCAATACATCAATACATCAATACATCAATACATCAATACATCAATACATCAATACATCAATACATCAATACATCAATACATCAATACATCAATACATCAATACATCAATACATCAATACATCAATACATCAATACATCAATACATCAATACATCAATACATCAATACATCAATACATCAATACATCAATACATCAATACATCAATACATCAATACATCAATACATCAATACATCAATACATCAATACATCAATACATCAATACATCAATACATCAATACATCAATACATCAATACATCAATACATCAATACATCAATACATCAATACATCAATACATCAATACATCAATACATCAATACATCAATACATCAATACATCAATACATCAATACATCAATACATCAATACATCAATACATCAATACATCAATACATCAATACATCAATACATCAATACATCAATACATCAATACATCAATACATCAATACATCAATACATCAATACATCAATACATCAATACATCAATACATCAATACATCAATACATCAATACATCAATACATCAATACATCAATACATCAATACATCAATACATCAATACATCAATACATCAATACATCAATACATCAATACATCAATACATCAATACATCAATACATCAATACATCAATACATCAATACATCAATACATCAATACATCAATACATCAATACATCAATACATCAATACATCAATACATCAATACATCAATACATCAATACATCAATACATCAATACATCAATACATCAATACATCAATACATCAATACATCAATACATCAATACATCAATACATCAATACATCAATACATCAATACATCAATACATCAATACATCAATACATCAATACATCAATACATCAATACATCAATACATCAATACATCAATACATCAATACATCAATACATCAATACATCAATACATCAATACATCAATACATCAATACATCAATACATCAATACATCAATACATCAATACATCAATACATCAATACATCAATACATCAATACATCAATACATCAATACATCAATACATCAATACATCAATACATCAATACATCAATACATCAATACATCAATACATCAATACATCAATACATCAATACATCAATACATCAATACATCAATACATCAATACATCAATACATCAATACATCAATACATCAATACATCAATACATCAATACATCAATACATCAATACATCAATACATCAATACATCAATACATCAATACATCAATACATCAATACATCAATACATCAATACATCAATACATCAATACATCAATACATCAATACATCAATACATCAATACATCAATACATCAATACATCAATACATCAATACATCAATACATCAATACATCAATACATCAATACATCAATACATCAATACATCAATACATCAATACATCAATACATCAATACATCAATACATCAATACATCAATACATCAATACATCAATACATCAATACATCAATACATCAATACATCAATACATCAATACATCAATACATCAATACATCAATACATCAATACATCAATACATCAATACATCAATACATCAATACATCAATACATCAATACATCAATACATCAATACATCAATACATCAATACATCAATACATCAATACATCAATACATCAATACATCAATACATCAATACATCAATACATCAATACATCAATACATCAATACATCAATACATCAATACATCAATACATCAATACATCAATACATCAATACATCAATACATCAATACATCAATACATCAATACATCAATACATCAATACATCAATACATCAATACATCAATACATCAATACATCAATACATCAATACATCAATACATCAATACATCAATACATCAATACATCAATACATCAATACATCAATACATCAATACATCAATACATCAATACATCAATACATCAATACATCAATACATCAATACATCAATACATCAATACATCAATACATCAATACATCAATACATCAATACATCAATACATCAATACATCAATACATCAATACATCAATACATCAATACATCAATACATCAATACATCAATACATCAATACATCAATACATCAATACATCAATACATCAATACATCAATACATCAATACATCAATACATCAATACATCAATACATCAATACATCAATACATCAATACATCAATACATCAATACATCAATACATCAATACATCAATACATCAATACATCAATACATCAATACATCAATACATCAATACATCAATACATCAATACATCAATACATCAATACATCAATACATCAATACATCAATACATCAATACATCAATACATCAATACATCAATACATCAATACATCAATACATCAATACATCAATACATCAATACATCAATACATCAATACATCAATACATCAATACATCAATACATCAATACATCAATACATCAATACATCAATACATCAATACATCAATACATCAATACATCAATACATCAATACATCAATACATCAATACATCAATACATCAATACATCAATACATCAATACATCAATACATCAATACATCAATACATCAATACATCAATACATCAATACATCAATACATCAATACATCAATACATCAATACATCAATACATCAATACATCAATACATCAATACATCAATACATCAATACATCAATACATCAATACATCAATACATCAATACATCAATACATCAATACATCAATACATCAATACATCAATACATCAATACATCAATACATCAATACATCAATACATCAATACATCAATACATCAATACATCAATACATCAATACATCAATACATCAATACATCAATACATCAATACATCAATACATCAATACATCAATACATCAATACATCAATACATCAATACATCAATACATCAATACATCAATACATCAATACATCAATACATCAATACATCAATACATCAATACATCAATACATCAATACATCAATACATCAATACATCAATACATCAATACATCAATACATCAATACATCAATACATCAATACATCAATACATCAATACATCAATACATCAATACATCAATACATCAATACATCAATACATCAATACATCAATACATCAATACATCAATACATCAATACATCAATACATCAATACATCAATACATCAATACATCAATACATCAATACATCAATACATCAATACATCAATACATCAATACATCAATACATCAATACATCAATACATCAATACATCAATACATCAATACATCAATACATCAATACATCAATACATCAATACATCAATACATCAATACATCAATACATCAATACATCAATACATCAATACATCAATACATCAATACATCAATACATCAATACATCAATACATCAATACATCAATACATCAATACATCAATACATCAATACATCAATACATCAATACATCAATACATCAATACATCAATACATCAATACATCAATACATCAATACATCAATACATCAATACATCAATACATCAATACATCAATACATCAATACATCAATACATCAATACATCAATACATCAATACATCAATACATCAATACATCAATACATCAATACATCAATACATCAATACATCAATACATCAATACATCAATACATCAATACATCAATACATCAATACATCAATACATCAATACATCAATACATCAATACATCAATACATCAATACATCAATACATCAATACATCAATACATCAATACATCAATACATCAATACATCAATACATCAATACATCAATACATCAATACATCAATACATCAATACATCAATACATCAATACATCAATACATCAATACATCAATACATCAATACATCAATACATCAATACATCAATACATCAATACATCAATACATCAATACATCAATACATCAATACATCAATACATCAATACATCAATACATCAATACATCAATACATCAATACATCAATACATCAATACATCAATACATCAATACATCAATACATCAATACATCAATACATCAATACATCAATACATCAATACATCAATACATCAATACATCAATACATCAATACATCAATACATCAATACATCAATACATCAATACATCAATACATCAATACATCAATACATCAATACATCAATACATCAATACATCAATACATCAATACATCAATACATCAATACATCAATACATCAATACATCAATACATCAATACATCAATACATCAATACATCAATACATCAATACATCAATACATCAATACATCAATACATCAATACATCAATACATCAATACATCAATACATCAATACATCAATACATCAATACATCAATACATCAATACATCAATACATCAATACATCAATACATCAATACATCAATACATCAATACATCAATACATCAATACATCAATACATCAATACATCAATACATCAATACATCAATACATCAATACATCAATACATCAATACATCAATACATCAATACATCAATACATCAATACATCAATACATCAATACATCAATACATCAATACATCAATACATCAATACATCAATACATCAATACATCAATACATCAATACATCAATACATCAATACATCAATACATCAATACATCAATACATCAATACATCAATACATCAATACATCAATACATCAATACATCAATACATCAATACATCAATACATCAATACATCAATACATCAATACATCAATACATCAATACATCAATACATCAATACATCAATACATCAATACATCAATACATCAATACATCAATACATCAATACATCAATACATCAATACATCAATACATCAATACATCAATACATCAATACATCAATACATCAATACATCAATACATCAATACATCAATACATCAATACATCAATACATCAATACATCAATACATCAATACATCAATACATCAATACATCAATACATCAATACATCAATACATCAATACATCAATACATCAATACATCAATACATCAATACATCAATACATCAATACATCAATACATCAATACATCAATACATCAATACATCAATACATCAATACATCAATACATCAATACATCAATACATCAATACATCAATACATCAATACATCAATACATCAATACATCAATACATCAATACATCAATACATCAATACATCAATACATCAATACATCAATACATCAATACATCAATACATCAATACATCAATACATCAATACATCAATACATCAATACATCAATACATCAATACATCAATACATCAATACATCAATACATCAATACATCAATACATCAATACATCAATACATCAATACATCAATACATCAATACATCAATACATCAATACATCAATACATCAATACATCAATACATCAATACATCAATACATCAATACATCAATACATCAATACATCAATACATCAATACATCAATACATCAATACATCAATACATCAATACATCAATACATCAATACATCAANTGTTTTTTTTTTTTTTACTTTTCAGTTCCATGAAGTTAGTGGTTTTTATGCCTTGTGTAGTTATTAACAAGGGAAATAAAGTCAGATGTAAAAGGAGCAAGCGGTGACACCCCTGGTATAATATTACTATAATAGCTATGGTATCATAACTAGCAAAATATGTTCAGAATTCAGTCATTATTTCGTAATAAATTCCTTCCCATCTTGTATCAATTACTGTGTAGGGCAAAATGTTCTTGTATTCCAAGCTAAAAGCCGTTGCCATTTGGTGTGATGCCCGGTCGTAATGCTATCACTTTACTTGTGCCCTTCCACAATCCCGACTTAGTTCGTCTTATGCATGCGTTGTTGAAGTTATAACTTGGATTCAGTGCATCTAGCTGTATTAGGTCTAATGTACCTTTGAAGCTCCTTGGAAAATAGTTGGTTTTTGTTTTCTTGTCTTAACACTTTCTAGAACAATCCAGGAAAGTTATTTTAGACTGCCTTTAAAAATTTGGTTAGCTTCTGTCTGTAAAGCAGAGCTTAAAGCTGTTCTGTTTTTTTCCTTACTGTTTTGAGTTATGTTCTTTCACGTTTTGGGTGTGGGGTTGAATTTATCTTCAAGTTTGCTCTGATGTTGAGATCTTTGAGTTGGCTTATTTTTTAGACTGATCTGCATGATTAGGCAAAAATCAATATTTTTATTAAGTGGACAATAAAGCAGACTGCTCCCGAACATAACCTACATTAAATTTACTTAGAAAAATACGAGTAAAAAGCCAAAAACTCTAAAAATTATGTTTTTAACAACATCTGCATAAAACTTTTATTTTTCGAAATATTTAGGATGTTTATAGATCGTCGCATTTCTCCTTTGTTATCACACAAGGATAGTAACCGGCCAAAGGTGGGATAGAGACTCCTTTTATATCCTGCAAGTTGGTAATTCTTGTCTGGCGCGTCCACGTCGCAGGGTTGGGACAAGGACTTATTGTTGCGGGGTATACCGCTACACCCTGGTCAGGGATACCACCAAAGCTCAACGGCAATCTTGCTAAGAAATTCAAAAAAAGGAGCGGAATAAGAGCTACAACCTTGGGAGTCAACGGTGGCAGCAGGGGATGAACAATCAGGAAGAGAGATGGCGTTTTACTTTGGTCTATTCTGGAGAAGGAACATGGGCTTCCTACTCCAGTATTCTAGTCCAGTTAAATAATTAATAGATATAAGTCTATACAAGATTAGTCTCAACAGTTAGCTGGATCACTTGTAGACAACTAATATCAAAGGAGGGGTTTTGCCTTGGTAACGACTTACTGAGATTACAGGGTAGTCGTGATTGTGATTCAGTTACTGTAACTGGACATCAAACAACCACAACTAAGATTTTAAGGTCAAAGTTGTAGAAAGTCAGGAGTCAGAATGTCAGTACACTGTATCAGCCTGGAAAGATTGACAAAGTCATCACTGATATAAACATAAGAAATATTGAATGCTTAGGCATGCATGAAGTTAGTTGGAAAAAACCAGGGGATTTCGGAAAAGATGACAAAAGGATCCTATTCTCTGGGGAAGACATTCATCAACATAGTGCAGGTTTGATTCTCGATAAAAACTTAGCAAACTCAATTCTATCCTACTGGCTTAACAATGAAGAAATGCTTCTCGACAAATTGAAATATAGCCTATGCCATATTAATGTCTGCATCTACTTTGGAATCAACAGAAGAAGAGATTGACACATTTTATGACTCACTCAATGAGATGTTGTCAACATGTAAATCAACAGAGATCAAAATTGTTATGAGCAGTTTTAAAGGCAAAGTCGGTAAGGGATGAGATGTCAGAGTAGTAGGTCTCTTTGATCTTGTTGTAAGAAATGATCATGGCTGTTGACTGGTACAAAGGAAGAGGTTTTGTTGTTATAAATTCGTTCTTCCTTACCAATCCACAAAGACAATGCACATGGATAAGTCTCGATGATAAAGCACCCAATCAAATAGACTACAATGCAATCAGTTCACGCTTTCGAAATGCAGTTAAGAACTTGAAAGCCAGGGGCAGACATTGACTCTGATCACAATTCAGTAATAGCTAGTTTCAAAATTGCTTCAAAGAAAATAAAACAGCTAAGGGTCAAACCCAAATTTGATTTTGGCTTCTTGGAA
>RDPX01000122.1:0-18491 GCA_003991215.1 Morbakka virulenta
TCTTATTAAATAAAATATCATCTTTTTTGTTACAACTTTCACAATATACTTTACCTTTTGCTATATAAATAAGTTTACTATAACATATATTACAAAGTGGTGTGTTATGTATTTTTATTATATAATTTTGTGATGAATTATTATGAATTTCGATAACTTTATTTAGTCTATAAACTAGTTTAAATCTTTTTATATGCAAGTCTATTAAATTAAGCTTTAAAGGTTTAAATGTGTATGGGAATATATTCTTAAACCATATATCATCATATTCTTTTAAGAGTTTAATAACTTCTTCATTTGTTACATTAACATCATCTAGTTCACTTCTTTTGTGTTGTAAATTGTCTAGCTGCTCCATTTTATAATAAAAACTTTTGTTTAATTTGATTTTATAATGACCTATTGCTAACGTTGACACCTTATCATCACATACAACACGTTTATTATCAGATTTTTCTAGTGCTAATTTAGTTCTAGTTACTGTCTTAACAACATGGTCTTTACATTCAAAAGTAGTTTGTCTAACATTTTTTTTCTCATTATTAAATATACAATCATAATAATCTTTAAAACTAATCATCTTTGTTCTAACTGCTCCAACAACTCCCTTTAAGACATTATGAGACAGCTCTTCATTATTTACTTTATAAGTATATGACTTACTTCTATTAGCAACAAAATGTGATATAATCTTATTACCTGTTTCATCTTTAAAATATCCAAGTTGTTTTTTGTTGGCGAAAGTGCCTTCGAAGGACGATTGAGTTGTCGTCATTTTTTATAGAAAGATTTTTATTTAATTTGATTTTGAAAAAAAATTAATTAAGCAAATATTTTAGGACATAATAAACAAAAAGAAAAAAATGGAAGACTATATTTCTGACAAAACAACAAAAGCTATATCTGCTCCGAGGAAGAGCACACCTATACCTCCACCGCGAACAAAACATAAAATACTAAAGAAAAAGATTGAGCTTGGTGAGAGAGAAGTATCGAGACAAAAATATGTTAATAAGCTAGGGGGCACTAAAAAGGGGGACCTTGAGAAACAATTGAGAAGACTATTCGAAGGAAGAGAGAGGGGGGAATGCGAAATAGATATGAAATATGAAGTTGAGTACACAAAGGGCGATAAAAAAGGGGAAACAGAAATAAAACCTAAAACAGCTTTAAAAGATAATACCCCCAGGTACATGACGAGGGATGAATGGTATATGTACTTATTATCTGTAATTGAATATGATAAGCATGATTACTGGAAAGTAATTAGCATTATAGAAGCAACCGTTGACTTCGTCGATCCAGTAAATATGAAAGATAGCAAAATGAAGGGCACACGATTATTAGATATGCTTATAGAAAACATTAATTGTGTAAAAATAGAACAAAGAGAAGGTAAATGTGTCATAGATTATATATGGAATGTTATAAAAGGTAAGAGTGGTTTTACACGTTATGATTATAACAAATTGAAAGACGAAATAGTGGAATATTGTGAAGAAAGAAACTTTCAGTGGAAAGTAGAAGATGGTATATCGACTGCTGATCTCATTGGATGGAGAGACAAATACCATAATAACATAAGTATTTACGCTTTAGACCCCTTTTACGAGGTATTTGAGTTTAAACCAGCGAAGTATCGAAAAAATTTAGTATCTCTATGTTATGTATGTAGAGACAATCATTGCTACCCTATACTAAATGATGATATGATATTGAAAATAAGTAAAGGAGGAAAGAAGTTATTCGAGGTAAAACATAATAGCACCAGCGACAGAGTACTAATCGAGGAAGGAGAGAGAAGCTTCTATCGTAATGGTGAGCCAACATCCCCTCAAGAAGGTGATGTGGTACTAGTAAAAGACGTTAAGAAAGAGATAGGGGAAACGATAAAGAGAACAGGGGCATTAATACCCTACTTTAGCTACAACTCTAGTAACAAGCTCGAAAATTTCATGCACCCAACTGGAAAGTATATGGTGTGTGATATGGCAAATTACGAACTTAAAAAGAAAATATGCGATACAATGACCGAAGAAGTTAAAATAAAGTATATGAAGGACGGTAAAGAAATAAGTGAACACGAGGCGGAGGAGATAAATTCAAACAGTCTTGAAATGTCAGTTGCTGAATTTAATAGATCCATTATTATTGAGGAAATGAAGGAGTGTAACGACAGCGAAGTCGAGGTACCACCACCGGTGGATTGGGGTTACGAAACTAAAGAGACAATCATCAAATATGATGTTGACCAATTTATCTTTAGAAATCAAAGCTTAACCACGTTAGCGAACGATATATTTAGAGTATTGTGGGGTTATATACCACCAAGCTATTACAATAAAGAATGCCTAGAGATGATAAATGAATATTCCCCGGAACCATTAGTATATGGATTTGAAGAAAAATATGAAAGTGACCGAGGGGCACGGCCTCCCCTGGAGGCTCTTAAGTCATTTGACATATGTAAGTGCTATAGTAGTATACTAAGAGATAATGTAAATGATATTCCGATATACACAATACACGATAATATAGAAATATACGATGGAGGTGCTATAGAGATCGGAGAATACTTTGTGAAAGATGTAGTGCTGCCATTTGAGACAACAAGCGGTGAAAAGATAGAGTTAAGCAACTGCTTCAGAAGTCACGCAACAGTTAAATATCTATTGGAGAAGGGCATAATAAGAAAAGATAATATAGTATATATGTATAAGAGTAAATGTAGCCTAAAGAGTGATACGTTTAAGGAATATGTTGAATTCTGTTATAACAAGTTTGGTAATGACGCTAAAGAGTTAATCAATAGATTTGTTGGGGGGTTGGGTACGAAATATGCCAAATCATTTAGGGGGTATATGACAGCCAGCAGAGAAGACGTTTTATCTACATGGTTAGAAAACAAAGACAGTAAAATGATAATCAATAAAGAGGCCGATATATATATGGTAAAACTAAGAAACGAAAGCTTAAAGATTAAGAATGACACAAGCGTTTGGCGTCACGTAATTGATGCAGGTGTAGTCAAGATGATAGACGGTATGTTTGAAGTAGGTGGTAAAATTGCAGGGCTAAGTACAGATTGTATCATGGTCTGCGAATGTAAAATAACTAAAATAAAAAAAGAAGACATAAGGGAGGATAATGGATTGAATCATATGGGCAAGCTATTTATGGAAGAAAATTGTAAGATACCAGATAGTCGATCGATAACGAGGGATATACCTGCTGTAGAGTCGGAAGCGACCAGGGGGAGCGCCAACCGAAGGTTGGAAGAGAACGTAGTGAGAGCGAGCAAAGCGAAAGCGACCGGAGGGAGAGCGAGCGAAGCGAGCTGCCCACGAAGTGGGTGCACCGAACGAGGAGAGGAGAAAAAACCCAACAAAAACACAATGTATATAGGAATGCCAGGTAGCGGTAAGAGTACGAAGCTAATCGATATAGCTAAAGAGGACGATATAATACTAAGTTTCACCAACAAGGCATGTGATAACCTAAGGAAAAAAAGTAAAGACTTGAAGATACATACATTTGAAAGCTATTTTAACCCAGAAATTAGAGGCATACTGGAATGCGTTAAGCTAATGAAGGGTAAACGTATATTAGTAGATGAATTTTGCATGACACCCAATAAATTTATGACTATATTGTATATAGGTACCGAAATGTACGGTACCGAAATGCATTTATTTGGAGACAATAAGCAGTGCAATCCGGTTGATGAAGTAGTGTATGATTATGTAAATAGCGTGAGTATTAGACAGATGTGCCCAAATATTATAGAGCTACAGTATCAAGGGCATAGATACGATCAGAAGACATACGAGGAGCTAGTCAAGTTCGACGAGACGGGGGTTGTGGGTGAGATACCCCTGGTTGATAAAATATATGACAAAAACATATGCTACTATAATAAAACAAGGAAATTGGTAAATAAGGATGTAAGTGATGAAAAGACAAAAAATATGAAAGATAAGATAGAAATAAACTTTGGTGGAGGAGAGAAATATAATGTATGTGTTGGAATGCCTGTTATATGTACGCAAAATATAAAGGAAAGAAAAATGTATAACAGTCAAATGTTTAGAATACAAGAGATAGATAGAGAGGGGGCAAAGGTTGGGGGTGAAAGATTTACTATGAAAGAGTTCAAACGAAACTTTACATTAGCATACGCAGTCACTGTATATAAGTATCAGGGAGATGAAATAGATGAAAATTACTGCATATGGGATATCGAGAGGATGGATAAAAAGATGGTGTATACAGCTATAAGTAGAACAACAAAATGGGAATATGTGCATGTGGCATCTAGTGAGGGTCTCAAACAAAAATATAGCAATAGAGAGTACAAACATAAAACATTGAAGGCATATGTAACAGAGTACAGTAAAGGTAAAATATACAAGATAACATTCGATGGGGGTAAAATATATATTGGACAGACATGTAAAGAACTGAGTGAAAGGTTAAGAGAACATATAAATGATAAAAAGAGCCCCATCTTCGGGTATAAGGAAGCTAAAATTGAGTTAGAATGTTATCACCCATGCAAAACATTGAAAGAGCTGGAGGAATGCGAAAAGAAGTATATAAATAAGTACCCGGAGTGTGTAAACAAGCGAGGCAATGATAAATGGAAAGGACAAAAAAAGAAGGTAGTAAAAGCTTCATATACTATAACCCATGATGAAAGCATTAAAGAGAAGCTGAGAGAGACAAGGTTCAAAATATATGAGTGTAGTGATAGGTATCGAATAAAAAATGCTACAAAAGATGGTAAACCGCTTGATAGAGGGTTTAAGAAAAACAAAGAGGAAGCATATGAAAAAATAAAGGTAGAACAAGAAAGACTAATAAACGAGTATTTAAGTAATTCTTAATCAGCAAATTGCGCCTCAACATGTTGCTAAAGCTTTGTGAAGAGCGCCCCTTTTATAAGGTCTGATAGAGGGAGTAGTAATGTTTTTATAGTAATTTTATGATGCTTTATGATGTTTTTTTTTGAGGGTAAAAAGTAAAAAAGAAGGTTAGTAAAAAGGTCTATATTACTAGTCAAAAGATTTTGTTGATGTTTAAGAAGGTCTAAAGGAGGTTTGAGGTAGGTCTGAAGGAGGTCTGAAGGAGGTCTGAGGTAGGTCTGAAGTCTATATGACTAGTCAAAAGATTTTCGAAAAACGTCGAAAAAAAATAGAAAAAAAATTTGGCTAGGGGGGGAAACCTTGGTTGGTAGTTTAGTGGGTGTTGTTAGGTAAGTGGTTAATCTTTATTAGGTAAAGGGTGAGAGTGTGTTAGGTAAAGGTTATAAAAATGGTTGGTAGAAAAAATAGTCTCTGCATTTTCGAAAAAACCTCGAGAAAAATGGTCGTTTTCTAAAACGACCTTAAAAAACCACCTTAAAAACGGTCGTTTTTTCCGTACCGATAAAGTTACTTTGACACACGTAGTCGTCAAGAAGAGTCATTGCTGCTTTGTCTTTGGATGTGCAATAAACACTGCAGTTACAACACGGCCAATTTCTCCTTTGCGCTTTCCTGTGACATTTAAAATCAAACTGGTTCCTGGCAAAAAAATTAACTTCAAGTTGCATAAGAGATGACACTGAGAGAGAACCCGTTTCAACCAACAGATTCTGATAAGGATGTAACTTTGGCATTTCATCTTTTGGATGCAGACAAAACTGAAAACATTGACGTATAATGGACTGATTATATTATAGTTATTCTTTATCAATTACAAACTAATGTTTGGTTTTAAATAAATGCCGTCGTCTAGTAAACTCCAGAAAAAGCTGCTCAGAAATTTAATAAAAGGTGCAGCTTTTATTAAAGAAAACACAGTAATTTAGAGGTAGTTCTTACCAAAAGGGAATCAAGGACAAACAAGAGCAAATGTATATAAAGGGCTGAAAACGTTGTCATATTTTCTTCAGTTCCACAGAGAGAATAAACAAGTCTGTGTAAAGAAATCATAATCTAGGAAAAAGTTGAAAAGAAAGATTGACAAACTACTTAAAGATAAGTTGAAGCAGAAAAAGTAGACACTTTCAACACAGTTAATATGAGTCCTGGTTAGGTAACATGTGAGACTTCAAAATATCTTACTGCTTTTAAAATGTTGAACCCATGACTACAATACATTCAAGACATTTGCTAACATAATAAACTCAGAATACAAAAGACTATGATGAGTTGTGTTTCTAAAAGATGCCATACAAATGGGGCAAGTAAATCTTGAAAGCATTACAATATTTTGATCTTCAAAGTCGTCCTGAATTCTGGTAAGTTATATTCGGACTGGAAAAGAGATATTCGTAATTTAATAGAAAAGTATTAGCAGCTGGATCGTGATCTTTTCAAACAAATCAAAAGAGACCAAATATATATTTGGAAACGTCATTATGAGCAGGAAGATGTTGAAATAACAGATACATATGTATTTTTGTATCTATTTTTAAGGCAAAGTTAAACAATTGATTCCTACTTTATTTTCATCCGTCTGAACAGATGAAATTATTTGCAAGAGGCTATTAAGCGTTTTGGTAAAATGCATTATCTTACTACATAGATAGTATCGTAATTTAGTATTTGTATTGAGCATTGTATCTCAAGGAGTTTATTAATTTAAGGGTATCTAAAATATGTAGCAAATCAAGACAGTTTCAATTCCCATGCTTGGTGACAATCAGCTTTAATGGGTTTTTTTTGACAAAATGGCCTCTGTATGAGGTACTCCCTAGCGCGACACAAATAACCAGCCCTTTCAGAAACCGAGTTACCAATGGATTTAATATGATAATCTCAAAAGAGGTGTGGAGAAAATGACATTCGAAGCCTCTTTACTGATGAGCAAGAAGAGAAAGCAACCTCACAAAGGTTAACATAAGAATAAGTATACATGAATATTGGAAAGAGATAAGAACTTAGCTTTCTATTGAACAATGTCAGTTGCATTCCGGCCATATTGCGATAAAGCATTTTCTGACAGTCTGGTGATCAGACTCTGTCACATATACTATAAACAGAAAGCCTAAAATCCAAGCCAGTGTATCCTAAAATCCAAATCTTATCGAATGCCTTGGGAGTATCCAGAGCTATAACACATTTTTCACCACACTGTTTCATTAACCTACAGATACGTTCGGTAATCAAAGTCAAAAGGTCACCAGTGGAACGAGATCATCTAAATCCGTTCTAGACATCAACAAAAAGGCCTAGAATCTGCAAGAATTCTACCTGTATGTAGATAAATCGTTCCATGTTGCTAGTGACAAACAAAAGACGTACAGGTTGAAATTTGCCAGTATCGGACAGATTACTTGCATTCTTAAAGACAGGAACAACATTGACAAACCTTTAAAATCTTTAAAAAGAGAGAAAAATTCTCAAGATCCATCCTATTAAGTATGACCAAATTAAAAGTCTTACAGTAATGTGAATTGTCGACCAGACGAAAAACATAGATATAGAAGCTTTATCATGTCATGAGTCGTGAACTTTTTGTGAGCTACGTTTAGAGAGATTCTCTTATTTTCCTAGTCAACGATGTGAGGTTTTATCCAGCAGTGTCCCGCTATTTCATGATTCTTGGTGTCACCTTTTTGAACAGCTCTATTGTACTATTTTTCTCTTTGATCCAAGGGGCGCTTTGATTTACCTATCCAGGAGGCAGGGCAGCCTTTGCATTGTAGTCTGTAGACTATATTGTTCCTCTCTTCAAGTGAGACTGGGTCCTTCAGTTTTGACAGAATTTTCCTTGAGGTGGATGTTGTGGTTTTTTAAAAGAAAAGGTGCCATTTAAAATTACAACCAAAAAGAACCAGTCCCAAATATTCTAACCCTTTCAGAAAATTCCCGACACCACCACTCAATTTCCTACTACGCAATTTTGTTTGCTCTTCTCCCTATCCGGCGAAAATCAAGAGAAAACTTTGAAAACTTAATACTGTTGTGCTTTCTTTAGTAAATTTTTGACCATTATGTCTAATCCAAAGAAATGCTATGTTTAAATATGATTAGTATTGATCGTGGGTGAGAACCAAGACGTGTCATATTCTGTCATATTCTATCTGCCCCGACCATGCACGTAATTGATGAAAAGCAAGATCCACGTTTTTGTTGTCGCCCATCCTTGTCAAAATTTATTGACAGTACGTTACAGCCAACCAGGAAATATCTATCTTCGTCCTTTGTTAACTAAAAAGTCACCTTAGAAACGAGGCAATACAATTGTAAATTCATAACCAGAAACAATTCCCTGATTTCTTATTACAATTTTGTTAGTCTTAAAACGTGCTCGTTCATATTTGAAATACCATCGATGGCATAAGATAGTGACAGCTTAAAAGAAAGTAAAACTTCACACTCAGTATTCAGTAGATTACGAAAATTTTTCGTTTTTGTTGGAAAATACAACTCGTACTTGTCAAATATAAATTGATTCACAAAGGATGTAAACAAACATATCGTCTATCACTAGTAGAGCAAACAGTAAAAAAACCCTCGAAGAAAACAAGACGAGAATGAAAATCATAACGTCAATTATTCAACATTGGTGGCCTGCTGTGGTTGTTTCAGATTGCACATGAACGTAAGATATTTCTTTTCTTGAAAGTCCAACTTTGGCTGCTGAGTTCAGTTATTTATCAGGTCTTGGCTACAGATAAGGTTATCAAGCCATCGGTTAGATTGTCAACCTCTGCATCTCTTTCCAGATAATTTTCTCCCGAAACACGATTTACATATCCGATGTCTTGATATTTTTTGTGACTGTACAGTTTTAATATTCTGGACTTTTTAATGAGTGATTGGCTTCAACTTGGTAAGATTAATAGCTCATTAACATGTGGTCTGTGAGGTGTATGCTGGTCAAGAGTTGCATAATGTGTTTTGGGAATGTAACATGCTTTTGAAATGATATTGTCCAATTTACGTAATCAAGACCATGTAATACAATGGGAAGAGTGTCAGTCTCAAAGCTTTCAGCTTCTAAATGATAAAAACTCTTTTCGATGTTAACTCTCCTTTATTTTCGTTAAACGCTATCCAACCAAGGTCATTCTGATGCTGGAAAGCGACTAATCTATTCGAGGTTGCTGAAAGGCGTTTGCCAAGATACCAATTCACAAATTCTGAAACCTGCTTGTTGTAATCTGTGAAATGGGGTTGATATCTTTCTGGCCGTTTAGTTAATTTTTAAGATGTTTATGTAAAATTCGACGTCCAAAAGGTTTTGCAGCTCAATTCTAGAGTTAGTCATGATATCAAGGTCATCTGACTATCTGACTTCTGTTAAAACTTGCGTCCTAAGTGATAACCATTGATACATCCTCCCTCAGTTTTGTTTATAAGACCAGTTATAAGGATACGGAAAATGTATCGATTTAGTGTGAATTTCGTCCATTAACTTGAGCTTAATTGACTTCTTGCTCAATGATGGTCACTACCCAGATAGTCTTACATTATCAAGTGCTAATTATTAAATTATTTATCCTTTAATTATTAAATTATGCAACAGTAAAAAATAAACACACGCCAACGTTAAACACTACCTTCATTTTGTATACAATTTCTTCCTCTTGCTACGATTTATTTTAGCAAATTACGAAAAATTCGTATTTTCATCTTTTCGCCAGTGTAATATTGACTTCATTTTTTCTTTGCCATAGTATTGCATTTTGTGTGCATATTTACGCAAGAAAGTTATTATTAAATGTTTTTCAGTGTAATCATGTATGATTGAAATTACTTGAGACTTATTTTTGTAGTATTTTTGCTTGCAATCGTCTTGTCAATTGTAATGACACCGAGGTAAAGTAGCAATTTTATGAGTTAATAATAACCTCAAGTCTAATGTTAGAGAAGAGAGTTCGGGAATAGGTAGAGCCTCCTTTAAATATTTAATACCTATACGGCTTTCTGAACTTTAATCTTGAGATAGGAGTTGATTATTTTCTAAATACAAGTAGAAAATCCTTCCTAATGATACCGCGTGTTATAAGAAATATGTGCGTGTTCTTTTACTTTTACGTTTGTATTGTAAACACGTCTAAAACTGAAAGACAAGCAAGCTTATTCCAAAGCTAAGCTTTCTTTTTCAGGCTTCAGTGGCAGGTAATGAATTTCACCACCTTGGCGTTGTGTTATTTACTCCAACAGTTCCTTTCAAATAGAACTCAATTGTGAAAGAATAAGTGGAACAAGTATGAAAAGTAACAGGTAAAACGTACAAATGAACTATTTTATTCTTTTTTTACCCTAAAAATATTTCTTGACAAACATAAACAAGTTAGTGAAGTGCAACTGTATTGTCAACAAAATAGTACCTGAAAATCATCAGTCAAAAATGCCTCTATCTAACAATCTTTACATCTTTAGAATATTGGGGGGAACTATTAGTATTTGATGTTGAAAAGTGTACTTCAAAACCTTGTTTATACTAGTCCTAAAACCTTGCTTTGTTGAAAACTGTACACAAGGTGTAAGGTTTCTTTCTAATGTTGCTAATTTGTAAATTTTTTCCCACTTTATTTCCCATCATTTATCATTTGTATATTAGTAACTAGCCCGAGCATTGTGATTATCAGCAGTTACAATTACATGTTATTTATATTAATTCTTGTAGGAAAATACGGGCATAAGGGGGAACCAACTGTTTTTTATCTCTGTAATTAAAACTTTTAAGTAAAAACTGAATTTCCGGAATCTATTTCTACTCAAAGATTTGGAAGTCAAAATTTCTGGAAGAGTTACAATAGCGTTTTAAAATTCTGCTTAATCGGTTATTCCTCCTCTCTTGGAATGTGTTCGATTTTCTCCGTCCTCTAAATAAAAGGCTGATCTTTTCGCCAGATTGTTTTTCACCAATTCCTCCCTGAATCAGACTAGTGTTTCTTCGCCAGAGTTCCCTCCAAGAACTGATCAGATTTTGGACTCTGTCATTTTAAATTCCAGGTCAGTTGCATTGAATATTTATAGGATTGATCAATCTAAAGTTCGTGATCCAAATTTATTTCCAGTTGTTTTTTTTCACATGAATGTGCCTATGAGCTATCTTCCTTGCTGTTCAAACTTCCCAGCCTTTGCCTATTGGAATCTTGCTTTTTCTGGGCATCTGGTAAAGTGTGGCAGGCTGGCTTGTTTTCTAACCTTTCTAGTTATGGTATTTGTGGAAGGGGCTTTGGAATCCTTTAATGCTTTCATTCAGATCGAATTTTATCTGCAGAGTATTCTATTAAGGCTGGCGTTTCCTCAATGTTTTATTCTTGATCTAACTCTTTTTCTTTTTTACAGCAATGATATTCCTGTAGTTTGTGCCAGTTTGTCAACATCTATGCAGGTGACACTACCCTGTACTCTGGTACTGACCACAAGGCAATTCAGCAGGAATACGTCTAACTTGCGGAAGATTTAGAATCTGACATTCAGGGTCTCTGAGAATGGGGAAGGAAGTGGTTGATTTCTTTTAATGCGTTCAAAACCCAAAATGATGTCATTCAAAAGAATGCTGAGTCATTATTACTTTCCAATACACGCATTTGTTTTTATAAGAACAATTTTATAAGAACATGAGGCTGAAATTTGGCCCAAAAATAAGAACATACTAAGAACAAGCTGAGGCTCAGCTTGCAATACAAAAAGATTTTAAGAACAAACTCAGGCTCACCAGATTTGATTTAATAAGAACAAATATTTTTTGTTAGATGAAAACAAAGTGTAAAACACCGTATAAGACTAGCCTGTACCAGACCGCCGCACCGGCACGGAAATTTTGATTTCCCCCGTACGTTGGTCTGTTACGGTTAGAACGATTTTATGATCCACGCAGTCCTAGAAAACTAGGACTGCGCTATGACTTTTTGAGACGGAGAGTTTTCAGTGTTGCTTGGTTACCGTCGTAATTATCCACGTGATAGAAAAATAAAATTTTCAAATAAGCATTTCTAGGGTAAAAAAATTACATGTATACCATTAGAAAGATCATACAATTCTATGACTTTTGTTGTAAAAACCGCATCCATAACATTAAAATTAGAAAGAGGAAAAATTATCAAAAGTTTGCTCAACGTGAGTGTTATGTAATACTCACATTAGCAACACGTGTTATTACATAATAACGTCTGTTGCATTATTCGAATGATTTCAATTAACAATAAAAAACTCAAAAAGTTAACCAATCAAATTAGTGGCGTTCTCCATTGTCTTGCGTTTTTCGAATTCATTAATTCACGGGTGGATCATAAAAATGCTCGAAACGTTACAGACTCTACTTGCGTTTTCTACACATTGTAGAGTCTGGTACAGGCTATATAAGACCTGTTTTTTTCCTTTGTTATATAAACAAATACAATGTAATACGTTTGAACAGAAATTCGCAGCTTAACACCTTAAAGCCAGACAATTAACCTAACAATCTTTAGAATATATACAATAACACCTTTTCGCAGCTCATACAAAGAATCAAAAGAGAGAGACATGTGTTTTGATAGTCCCAAGGGGACAAAGGGCAACAATAATGAATTGTATAGTTGTTGCAAGGTCTTCAAAATGATCAGTTTCATCTTTGAATCTACGTACTCCGGAACAAAATGCAGAGAAGTATATTCAGTTTTAAAGGATTCAAGCGCACTGTCACTATTAACGGAAACGAAGTCGATATAAGTCAAGCTCCTGGTCCTGTCGTAAAGAAGGCAAAACTTAAATGTGAGTTTTGCGATGCCGAATTTATAAATAACCAGGGACTGAGTGTTCATATAAAATGCAAGCATCCTGCGTCTGCGACAAAATCTAAAAATAATGAGGTTAAGAGTTTCTTTGGTAAAAAGCAAATCATAGATGATGAAGAAATTTCACGTGATGTTCTATCAAAAATGATTGACAAGATCGAAGAGAATGAACAAAAAGATGAACAAAAAGAGAAAATTAAAAATGTGGATGTTGTCGTGATAGAAGATAAAGAATCGTCTCCTAAATCAAAACGAAAAGGTATTACTGTCACTTTAAAATCACTCCTCTTAATTTTCTATTACAGGACAAAGTTGGGAAACACATTTCCCTTTCGTAGATGCTATCTGTGAAAATACTGAATAGCGCCTAGCTAACATAATGTATATGTACTTTGATGTTTTAGGGAAAGACAAGCGGAGACAATATTCAGCGTCGTTCAAAATGTCCGTAATCAGTGAAGTAGAAAATGGAATGCATCCAGACGAAGCTGGCTTAAAGTTCAACACAAATAGATCGAATGTCGTTAAATGGTTAAAAAATAAGGAAAAACTTGTTAACGCAGCCAATTCGGAACACAAATCTTTCCTTAAAATACGGCCAAGTAGAAAGTACCTTCAGCTGTACAAAGAATTAGAAGAAAAGTTCAAGAAAGCAAGATCAAAGGTATTTACATATACTGCATAAATTACAGTAAGTTTTCTAGAAAAAAATTGTCATTAAACTAAGGCTGTAAACATACTTCGGATATCCCATACTTCAAGCAATTTTAGATAACGAGTAGTCAAAACCTTCAAGAGAAAAAATAAAGTATTCATCGGGAAGGAAACATTGACTTCGTTTCAAGTTTGAAGGAAATCTACATGTATTAGTTCTTCCTTTTCAGTGGTGATTAAAACTGCCTTTTCTTCGTCTTTAGGGATATCGTGTGAGTTTTGAATGGCTATGGTCAAAAGCCAGAAACATCTACGGCGGCCAAGAAGGTGAAAATGCAATTGTAAGAAAACATGTGGTAGTCAATTTCATTAAAAAGTTTAATCTGAAGATGAGGAGAAGACAACGGGCGAAAAAGTTATCAAAAGAAAGTATGAGAAAACCAATGGAAGAGTGGCATGGAACATTGAGAGAAAGATTGATAAAGACAGGTAGGTGTTAAAAAATGAAATTAGAAACTCATTCTCATTTTGCATCTACATTCTGAGTGCTGAGATTTCAAAGATACTGTTTCCTACCAAAAAAAGATATATAAGTATCATTTTTTGGGACACGTGGTATTAGTGCCATGTTGCCTGTTTCACCACCTTGCAATAAAGATTATCTCGCTATCATTCATTTAACCAGGAAAAGGTGATGACTATGATGAAAAATGGGGAAGATTTCGGCCAGATCGCAGATTGAATGTTGATCAGTCACCTTGTCCATTCGTATTCGACTCGAAAAGAACATACCATCAATTTGACGGGAATCAGCGATATGAAAAGGTATACAATAAAACTAAAAATTTCATTGCTACATTCTAGATCATTATATGAAAAAAGGTAATAGTACAGATGATCAAATTTCTAATAAGAAAATTTATTCTAAACAATTGCCAGAAACCAGATGAAACTTATTTCGTATGCGAATTGTCTCCAAAATGGTTTGGGGAACTTTTTGTTGACATTCCTGATGATAAAAATACGTCGTATCTCTTACAGGTTTGGATATCTCAACCTGGCTCTGGACTTGATAAACGCCAATGCACCTTGCAGATTTGTTTCAGTCCTGTTGGTCGACAACCGAGGCTTGCCATTGTTTTTAGAGGGGGTGGAAAAAGAATCAGTGCAGATGAAAAACAGTCATGGCATAAAGACGTAGACGTCTATTTTCAGGTAAGATAATAAATGTAATTATATGATTATTGCAAGGTTTGATATATCTGTGATTTCTAGAACTGCAACTTAGTAATATATAAATAAACAATTTAAATTTTCCCAAAAGTAATGATATTAAGTGCCCCTTTGTTTCCATTCTCAAAGTGGGATAAATTTAAACCTTTAAATGAATCCATTTTTTTACAGGAAAATGCATGGGTGGATCCGAAAGTTGCTGTTGAATGGGTCAATAAGACGCTCAAGAATGTGACCAAGGATTTGGATAGATTCGTCTTATTTGCTGACAATCTAACTGCACAGACTAGTGATGACTTCAAGAAAGCTGTACGTGCCCAGTCTGGTGTTGTTTGGTTTGGGCTCCCAAATGCAACCGACCTTTGGCAACCTGTTGACGCCGGGTACGCTCATGTTCTGAAACAATTGATGGCCCGGGAACATCACTCCTGGCTGGATGACGACAACAACGCAAATCGATGGTTTGGAAACGATTCCGACCCATTCAGCGCAAAGGTATGATTTCAGTGAGATATTTTTGACTTATAATTCATTAAAAATTAATGTAAAAGTTTTAAATCTTGCCCTGTCTTGCATTACGGAACCATATCTTGTTTGAGATGCCATATAAAAATCTTTGGAAATACAATAGTGTAGCGAAGTAATTACCAGTAAATTGAAAGATCGACTTTTTTTCAAGAAGCTTAACCATCTTTCCTCCTTATTACAGGAAAGGAGAATTTTGATTACTCAATGGGCTGGCGAAGCATACAACAAGCTGACAGATCCAAAGTACGACGAGCTTCGCAAGAAAATATTCGAGAAAACCGGATGCCTCTTAACGGCAGATGGCTCTGAGGACGACAAGGTAGCTCCCGAGGATTTGCCGAACTACAAAGTTCCACCCCCATGCCACTTCATCATTCCATCAGCAGAACCATGCACTGGCAATATGGGAGTAGCTGGGGCTGATGATGAAATTGAAGAAATTGATTTAAGGGAGGAAGAGTCGCCAAGAGAAAATGTGGAAGACCGAGAAGACAGGGAAGAGGATCGAAAAACTGACGAACAATTTGGCAGAAAGATCAAGGCCCATTATGATAATGGTTGGTTTGTCGGCGAAATAAAATATTTCAACACTAGCCTAAAGGAGTACTACGTTGTTTTTTCTGATGAGACAGAGGACTATATTTCACCGAATGATGTAGATGGTGTCGAAATTATGTTCCTGTAAATAAAGCACAGTTACTTTATACACATCTTATTGTACATAGTTCTTTTGTTTAAGTTTATTATGTTGTAAAGACGTTAAAGCACACCTTAAAAATTGGGTTTTCGTTGTAAACTTTTCCAATCCCCCCAAAAAATTATATAATACTAGATTCCGAAGATACAGCAAAATAAGAACAATGAGCCTGGAAGTTGAAATTTTGTTCTTATACAAGATATTTCTTAAGAACAAAATAAGAACAAATAAGGCTGAAAATCGATAAAAAAATAAGAACAGCGAGGCTCAAGTCGGATTTTACTGGTTCTTATAAAAACAAAAGCGTGTATTCATGGATTAATTTTATGACATTATCCCTGGTGAGATTGCTTCTCCTCTTGAGGAATAAGAAGTTGCAAAAGGCGCTTAGCTCGGTTAGGAATAGCTTGAATTTAGTATAGAAAAGCTTATGATTTAATATCACAGACATAGTTGCTGAAATCCATGAATATGTTGAGAATAGCAAGCAATATGTCATCTTTGCTGGAAAACAGGATGAACACCAGGAGAAATGATTTAATGTTGGGCACAAATATCTTTGAAGAGGTTAAAATAAAGAAAGGGATATTCCAATGAGACAATTTGTCTGCTTTTCTCTTTAGATTGGCCGTAATGCAATTGACTTGATTTTGGAAAGATGTTTATGTCGCTGTCTGGTATTTCTGGTCTGTCTGGTTATTCATGAATTAAGGGTGAATTAGCACCCAGACTTCGTTTGTTTTGTGTTGAATAAATTAGAAGCACAAACGAAAAAAAGAATGTTTTCTAACTTCAGACTGGACATGCTATACAAGCATTGGATTATACTGAAGTAATATTGGTATGATATTTGTACGAGTTAAATTTTTGTGTTACCATATGATTTTTTATCTGTATTGCTCTAATCGCCAGACAGTTAAAAAAGAAGGGTGAAATTTAAGAGAAAAGATCAGGATCTATTATTTATAGATGATCTGAAATTGCCCAAACAGAAAAGCAAAGGGTTGCTTTTGTCAACACAGTAAGGATGTTTATCGATGACATTAGGATGAAATTGGGAATTAGTTAATGTACAATATTGAACATGAAAAAAGGAAAGATTGTGAAATATGAGAAAATAAAGTTATGAAAGTTCTTGAAAAAGAGGGACACAAATATTTAGGAATTTTAGGTGTAACATAAAACATGAAAAAATGAAGGAGAAGGTCAAGAGAGCATACTTTAGGTGGACAAGGAAGATAGTTGAATGAATGATGGAAGCATTCAAGCAATGAATGTCGTTTTTAAAAGTAGTTAAGGGAGAGAGAGCAGGTTGAGCTTTGCAGCACTTAAGTAAGCATAGGGGGAAAGGATGAAAACGTATAGAGGGTAAACCTTACATTGCCGGTATGAGAAACTGACTGACAGTATAAGAAGCACTGATCAATGGGAATGGCTGAGAAAAGGTACAATAAAGAAGTAGACAGAAGGGATGTTAATGGCTGGAAGGAAGTCAAGATCTTGTGGAACACAAAAATTTAATTGGAAGGGATAAATTATCATCTGGGTTGGAATGAATTTTTTCCAGAAGAACAAAGTGGCTGTAGAAAATGGGCAAGAGTCACAAAAGACCAGTTGCATATTGATAAAGTGATGATAATGAACTGGAAATGGAGGAGGTTGTTTGAAAATTGGTTAGATCGAATACAAAGACTTTTAATGTGGTTCTACATTGCTGTTTAAAACTGTTGAAATAACATTTAAACAGCATAAGTATCATTAATGCTATTAACTCTAGACCCATCTCAATAAATAGATACAGGGCTATTCTTGTTGTATGAAAAGTGAAAGAATCACAAATTCTTGAAAGAAAAACAAGGTAGGTGAGAGCAATGTATTAAATGTTTCATTGAAAAGTGATATAGATCGGCTGTATGTACAGAGAGCAGAAGAAGGACAAGGATTTATTAGTATTGAAGACTGTGTGATTATTGGAAGAATTGGCTCTTTGTATATTTCAAAAAAAGCAGAGACAAAATACTTAAAGAAGTCAAGATTGAAGATATAATAAACATGTGGAAACAAACACCAAAGAAACAACGACGAACAACTGAAAAAGTAAAATTTTACATTGCATGTTTTTCAGTGAATCTGTATGTACAAAATTGAAACTGTTTGTAAAGGGGTAACCTGAAGAAAGGCAGCACAAGAACAGGTGATCATAAGAGGGAAATTAAACATAATATTGATAAGGAAAATGCAAGGAATAGTGACTTACTGATTACTGCTGCTGCTGCTGCACCATAACCAAGAGGTTCCAGGTTCTTCTCCCAGAGCGGACGAAAAGACTTTTGAACTTAACAGACAAAAAAGACGATAATATATAATATATAATATATAATATATAATATATAATATATAATATATAATATATAATATATAATATATAATATATAATATATAATATATAATATATAATATATAATATATAATATATAATATATAATATATAATATATAATATATAATATATAATATATAATATATAATATATAATATATAATATATAATATATAATATATAATATATAATATATAATATATAATATATAATATATAATATATAATATGTAATATATAATATATAATATATAATATATAATATATAATATATA
>RDPX01000122.1:28901-95919 GCA_003991215.1 Morbakka virulenta
GTAAAAATGATTCCAATAGTTGTTGGATGTCTCGGTGGAGGAATGAAAGAACTGAAAATGGACATTCAAAAAATCTTTGAGTTTGATAATGAGAAAGAACTCCAAACATTATTGAGAGAAATCTAAAAGACAGTACTTTGGGAAAGCGAATCGATCATCAGAAAAGTGTTGTCGGGACTATTGACTTAAGGTGTCTTATGTGAAGCTAACAAAAATTGGTAGCTCAAGCCATCCAGGGCTGCTCAGGGTAGTAAAATGGTCGGATTGTTACCCATAAGCTACCGTGAGCAGGATTGGATGATAATGGCTGACTTTATCATTTTCATTAGTATCTTGTAATTTGATATATAAGATGGAAATTGTATTATTAGTTAATCCAAGAATAGTAATAAAGCGCTGATGTAGACGAAACGGAGACACATCAGTGGCTAAGGAGCTCTGGACTGAAAGGGGAAATGGAAGGCTTTATTCTTGCCGCTTAGGACCAAAGTCGTTTCACGCGAAATTATCAGGCTGATGTGTTGCACAACGGAGGAGATGAAAGATGTAGATTCTGCGAGGAAAAGCTAGAAATGATTGATTACTTTGTCTCTGATTGCTTTGTCTTGACACCCAACTAGTATAAAAACCGCCACGACAGGGTTGGTCAACATCTCCACAGGAAAATTCTCAATCATTTCTCCATAGAAACTAAAAGCAACTGATATGAGCACCATCCAGAACCAGTCACAGAAGGGGAAAATGTCACTATTCTCTGCGTTTTTCCAGTCCATACTGTTCGGATTATACAGGCAAACCGTCCAGACATTATTGTCAAGGACAAGAGCAATAACACCTGGTTAGTCATTGTTATGATGTACCGTCCGATAAGAAAGTTTCTAAGGTATTTGAGAAATTATCCAAATATAAAGATCTGGAGATTGAGATTGAAAAGATGTGGTACCTGAAAACAAAGACAATCCCAGTAGTAGTGGATGCCCTAGGCATAATAAAGAAAGGGACCACTGATTACCTTAAGACAATTCTAGGAGAACCATCACTAAACGAAGCCCAGAAAATAGTCCTTAATAGTACTGCACATATTTTGAGAAGAGCGCTTTCTATTTAAACAACCATTTTTTCTACAAATATTTTTTTACTGTCAACTGTTAGTAGATTTTCGTTAACTGTCCACTAAATGTTATTATTTTGTACAAAAATTATACTTCTGTTTTCATACATTAACTTTTGGTACTGTTTTTATACTTTTTAACAAATTTTGTTTTATACAATTAGTATACAATACAAAATGAATTTTACATTACATTACTCCAATTTCATTAACCCTAGGTCACTGGTAGTGACCAGGTGCTTGATTTAAAAAAAAAGCAAATCAGAAGAAAATAATGATAATGATAATGATAATAATAATAATAATAATAATAATAATAATAATTTGTCCTGGGTATTGACATCCAGGTCACCCTTGAGCAAGGTGTAGTACCTGTTAGCTCTCCCCGAGATAAAAAAATAGAGTTGGCATCCGGCGGGGGCTAGTCGGCTAGTCGGTAGAAGGGACTCTTTAGCTTTGGGTGGCAGCCTCTCTAGTGATCGTGTCACGATAAAAGCACTGGTAGCTGTGCGCCCAAGCTTTGAAATTCCGGCTTGGTGCCCGGGGCAGTATACTTAACTATCTCCTATTTATTGATGAATCAAAGTACAAATAATATATCGGATCAGGGGGAACCCGAACAGCCTACGGGAAGTGTGACGGTGCCCGAGCCTCCCGGTACAGGAGTTATAGGCAACACTTCTGCTACTATGGTATCAAAGTTGCCTAAAAGGAAAAGATGGTGGAAGGAAGTAAATATTGTTGTTATGGAATGCTGTTATAGATCCAATCCAATTGATGAAAACGGTGTACCCATTAAAGGTTACTGGCAAAGGTTATATAGTGAATGGTTAGAGCGTGGCCCGTTTCAAGACATTACTGAACAGAGGATTTGTGACCAAGCCAGAGCGATTAGAAAAAACCGCTGGCTCACTGAATTGGAATTGGAAATGAACAAGAGAAGAGCTAAAGGTTTTTCGAATCAAGAAAGTAATGCAGATAGTGATGAGGGTAATACTGAACTACTTGAAGTTGATACAGGTTCTGTGAATGAGAGATCAAAAAGTTTAAATGTTTCGTTTAAGGGAATCTTAGATGAAGAAAGGATGACTATTGATCAGTTGCTTGAAATTTATAACTCTGGAGAAAATGCTGATGGGACAGTGTTCAAAAAAGTTGATTTCAAAAGAATAAATAATGAGTTTCGGCGAGTAAATAATGTCTTGATATTCTTTAATACCAACAATATTACTGAAACCAATAATTTGATTGTTGCATGTTTAGTATGGGTATCAAAACAGCTAGGTCTAAAAAAGATCAGGAAAGATGGGAGATCCAAACGGGAACCGTGGTGGAAACGGCGAATCCAAAGCGATATTAAGGATCTTGACAAGTGCATTAATTTACTTACAAGGTATAAGAACGGTGAGGTGAAAACATCGAAGAAAATTGAAAACATTTATACTAGGTTTAGGATCAAAGTAAAAGAACTTGGAACAGTGATTGAAGAACTCAAACAGCGAGTATTAGCAAAAGTGGCCAAATTGAAAAGGTATAATGAGAGAATAGAACAGTTTCGACAAAATAGATTGTTTAATTCCGATCAGAAAAAGCTGTTTGAAGAACTTAATGATTGAAATTTTGGAAGTAGTGAAATACCAGATGCAGCAGAAAGTCAAGCCTTTTGGAGTGACATATGGAGTAAAGAAAAAGATCATAACAAGGATGCAGAATGGCTACAAAGATTGAAGGAGGAGAGTAACTACCAAAAGCAAAATGAACTGGTAATTACAACAGAAATGATCTCAAAGCAAGCTCGAAAAATTTCTAATTGGAAGGCACCTGGAAAAGATGGTGTACAAGGCTTTTGGATTAAAAGGTTATCTAGCCTTCACGAGAGAATATCTGGACAATTAAATAATATTTTGAATGGGAATGAAGAACTAACTGAATGGTTGACGTTTGGTAGAACAGTGTTGTGCCAAAAAGATGCCAGTAAAGGTAATGCAGTGGATAATTATCGCCCCATTTCTTGTCTTCCTTTGATGTGGAAATTACTAACAGGTATAATATCGGACTGTCTCTACAAATATCTTGATGAAGAAGATATGATACCTGATGATACCAGAAAGAATGTAAGAGAAATTGTAGAGGCACGAAAGATCAATTGCTTATCGACAAGGCAGTCCTTAGAGATTGCAAACGAAGAAGTACGAACCTTGGTATGGCATGAATTGACTACCGCAAAGCATATCATATGATACCACATAGCTGGATTGGAGAATGTTTAGAATTGTTTGGAGTGGCTGAGAACACCAAAACGTTTTTGTTTGGAAGTTGGAGTTAACATCTAGTGGTACATCTCTTGGAGCTGTTGAAATTAAGAGGGGGATATTTCAGGGGGACAGTTTGTCGCCACTTTTGTTTGTACTTGCCCTAATCCCTTTAACTTTAATAGTAAGGAAAGTGAAAGTTCATTATGAGTTTGGTGACAAACTCACACGTTTGAACCATTTGTTATTTATGGACGATCTAAAACTCTTTGGAAAGTCGCTTAAGCAAATTGATTCACTCGTGAATACGGTATATATGTTCAACGAAGATATTGGAATGGAATTCGGGATAAAGAAGTGCGGATTGTTGGTTTTGAATAGAGGAAAAGTAGGTAAGAGTAAGAGTAAAGGTTTGGTTCTCCCAGATGGTAAGGTTTTGAAAGCAGTTGATGAGGAAGGGTATCGATACCTGGGGGTAATTGAGTATGATAAAATCAAAGAGAAAGAGATGAAGGATCAATTTGTAAGAGAGTAACAAAGACGCACCAGACTAATTTTGAAATCCAAACTGAACGTAAAGAACACAATACACACCATAAATAGTTGGGCAGTGGCAGTATTAAGGTATGGAGCAGGAATAGTAGAATGGAAATGTGATGAGCTGAGGGAACTAGACAGGAAAACCCGAAAGCTCCTAACAATTCACAAAGCTTTTCACCCTAAAAGTGATGTAGACAGATTATACCTAAATAGGAATGCCGGTGGAAGAGAACTTTTGAATTGTGAAGATACAGTTAGAAGTGAAGAGAATAATCTTGGATGGTACCTAAAAAATTCCAATGATTTATTACTGCAAGCAGTGAAACATGTTGGTGTAATTGAATACCAATCAACGGTTAAAAAGGAAGATCTTAAAAAGAGAAATAAGCAAAAAAACAAAACAAAAAATGGCTGGGAAAGCAGATGTATGGGCAAATCATCAGGAAAAAAAGTGAAAATACTGACGAGGAGAAATCGTGGATCTGGATAACACAATCAGATTTGAAAGTGACCACTGAAGCTTTAATATTTGCTGCCCAGGAGCAAGCAATACGGACAAATTATGTTAAGTATAACATTGACAAAACCACTGATTCATCTAACTATAGATTGTGTGGAGAAAGGGGAGAAACAGTAAACTACATTCTGAGCGAGTGTAAAAAGCTTGCTCAGAAAGAGTACAAAAGACGACATGACAACGTCGCTAAAATTGTCCATTGGAAGCTGTGTGGAAAACTGAATCTTGAAAGAGCCGAAAAATGGTATGAGCATGAACCTCAAACAGTATTAGAGAATGGAAGCCACAAACTATTATGGGACATGAACGACCAGTGTGACAATGTCATTGAGGCACTACGACCAGACCTCGTAATTATTGATAAAGTTGACAAGTCTGCGATCGTCATCAATGTTGCCATCCCCGGAGACACCAGGATAAGTGAAAAAGAACAGGAAAAGATTGACAAGTATCAGGAAATTAAACGAGAAATCCAAAGACTTTGGAATCTGGAAAAAGTTAGCCTTGTACCTGTTGTCTTGGGGGTTCTTGGGAGTGTGACGAAAAATGTTACCAAATACATGGAAAAGATTGGGATTGACAACAAGATTGCCGGAGTCCAGAAAACAACACTATTAAGAACAGCTAGGATTTTGCAAAAGGTATTAGAGCACTGAAAGGGAAAGACTATGATGAGAGACCTTTGTTTACTGATTCTAACCGGCTCTCTCACACACAGCACGGCTTAAGATCAGCCAGTGCATTAGTTGCAAATTGAAGATAATAATAATAATAATAATAATAATAGTGGAGGAGCATCATATCTAGGTGTCTTGAGCGTGGATCTCAAGTCCGGAGGGGCTAAGAACCGAGTTCGCACTTGTTACTTAGTTCTGAGGTCATGGTTGAAGCATCGCTACGGAGACCGTTTTAAGCAGAATAGGTCACCGAAACTGGGAAGGCTAAACAGCCCCACCTACAAGGTAATGTGCTGTTTCAATTTACATCAATATCGCACACACTTGGGTGCATGCACCCAGCTTACCCTTATCGGGTTGGAGTCGGATGGGTGGGTTTGCTAGGGTTTCTACTCCTGAGTCCTTTGTGGGATCGTATTGCTCCCCCACTCAAAAATAATGACAATAACAACAACAACAACAATAATAATAATAATAATAATAATAATAAAAATAGTAATAATAATAATAATCCACGTGGACTCGAAATTGTAGGTAGTGACTGGCGTGGAATATTTAGCTCCTTGGCAGTATGGCTAAAAAGCAATCTTTTTGAGATGAAAACCAGAAGTAAATCATACCGCCTTGTCCATCCCACGGATCAACAAGGGACGCCTAAGAACACTCGAAAGGAAAAAAGGAAAAGTGGACAAGGGAGGACTACAAGGAAGCTATGTATTGCTTTTATTTTGCACTTGAAAATCCAGAGACAAATAACACTGAAGATACTTTTGTTCTCTGGGGTACGCGTAACAGTGATAGGGAAAAAATTGAAAATCTTAATGCTAATAAAAAAAAAGATGTCAGAAGGTATATTATGCGTGAATAGAAATTGACAAATGTTGAACTTTCTCAGATTAAAGAAAAGGTTTCTAATGATGTTAGCATGAATATTAAAAGAGAACTTAAATATGATACACAGGATGATAGAAAGAATACTGATATTGATGTTGGTGTAATTGATAGAGGTGGAGGTCAAGTTGAAGGCCAGGATGTTAAAAAAACATATAAGATCAATGATATCACCTTTTTTATATGGATGATTTGAAATTATATGCTGGTAGTGATGATAAACTGGAAGGGTTATCAAATACGGTAAAGGCTTTTGGTGATGACATTAGGATGGAGTTTGAGCTGGATAAATGTGCTTAAGCAAGTTTTCAGCGGGGAAAAATGGTGAGTACACATAATGTTATACTAGACGATAAGTCTGTAATTAAGGAACTACATCAGGAAGAGACGTACAAGTATCTTGGTGTTAACGCAGGAGACGGCACACAGCATGCCAAAATGAAAGAGAAAATAAGAAAAGAATGTATTAGGAGGGTAAGATTGATTTTGAAGACAGCAGTTAATTCTAAAAATAAAATAACTGCAATCAACTCTTTAGCTATACCAATTGTAACTTATAGCTTCAACGTGATAAATTGGAATTTTTCTGAGTTGAGGAGGCTAGGTACTAAAATTCGAAAACAATTTACGTGTAATAAAATGCACCACTCCTAAATCTGATGTAGAGCCTATGTACGTAAGTAGAGAGAGGCGGAAGAGGTATGACACAATTAGAACTTTTCTATAAAATCTCTACTATTGGTCTTTTACAATATCTAAATAACTCAGTTGATTGGATGTTATAATTGGTTAACATACACGAAAATAGTAAAAAACTACACTCAGTTGTCAAAGAAGCAAATAAGTTTTCACGTAAACTTCAAGTCGATCTTGACACAGATAAGACCTTATCAACAACGGCAATAGCACAAAAAACGAAGAAAAAGGCAAAAAATTCTGGTATGATTCAGATTGAAAATTAATGGTGTGAGAAAGCTCTCAACGGAGAGTTTGTACATTGTTGCAAGAATGCTGATGTAGATGAAAAGGCAACCCACCAGTGGCTATGTAGCTCCGGACTGAAAGGGAAACAGAGGGTTTGATTCTGGCTGCCCAAGAGCAAAGCCTCTTCACACGCAACTATGAGGTTAATATTTTACACAAAGGAGCTGACCCTAATTGTCGGTTTTGCGAGGGAAAGATCGAGACAATAGATCACCTTGTTTCCGGCTGCTCTCTTCTTACACCTAATGAGTACAAAAACCGGTATGATAGGGTTGAGCAATACCTCCATTGGAAGCTATGCAAGCATTTTCTGTAGAAACCAAGAGTAACTGGTACGAACACCATCCAGAGCCAGTTACAGGAGGGAAAGGCTTCACAATTCTGTGGGACTTTTCTGTGCATACTGATCGGACAATACAGGCTAATCATCCAGACATAATGGTCAAGGACAGGAAGACCAACACCTGCCTGCTTATCGATATGAGTGTTACGTCTGATAAAAATGTTTCCTCTAAACTGTTTGAAAAGTTATCCAAATATAAAGATCAAGAAATAGAAATGGGAAAATGTGGCATCTCAAACCAAAACTATCCCAATTGTTGTTGGTGCCCTCGGCTTGGTCAAGAAAGAAACACAAGCATATCTGGAAAAGATCCCAGGTGAGTTATCATTGCAAGAAATCTAGAAAATTGTTATCAGTAGCACATCACATGTTTTAAGAAGAGCCCTGTCTATCTGAATCTTTTCTGTCTTGAACATCTTAAAATTGATTTCAATGTTAGTTGAGTTGTGAGTTGAATGTTTGTACCTTACAATGTCTTAATAATTGTTTGTAAATCGTTCTTTTAGTGTTAAATGAATTGCCCTTTTTTCCTCTAGATTTTAAACTTTTTGTACTAAAAATTTTATATGTACATTTTTTTTACGAATTTTAATATAAACCTTTTTTAAAAATTTTTCTTATTCAAAAGCTACATAACTTAAATTTTACACACCCTAGGTCACTGGTAGTGACTCGGTGTTTGATCATAAAATGCCAATGGAAAGAAAACATCATCATCATCATAATAAAGAAATGAAATAGTTGGAGTGAACACTTTTTCAAATAGGCAGAGACCATTGGTTGCAGTTATTTATCTGCTTCCAACACAGTGAACAGCTTTCTAGTTTAAAGACAGAAACAAAAACTGCCAGTAACATCTGATTGACAATGATAGGCTCTTGCTTCTTTGAACCAAACCCAGGATTGTTGGCAGCAGTTAAGGAGCTATATGTATTAAGATAAACAGTTTACCCAAAAGATAAAAGTTAAAATAGTTGGTTTCAAAATCGCTTTAAAGTGTTAAGGAAAGTCACCCTAATCACATAGAAGTGAACTGTAAAGCGTAGCTGAGCTGTTAAATTCTTTTGAGGTTGACAAGGAAAAAGTTACACCTAAACTGTAAACCGCTGATCTAGCAAATCAGTTTTTATCAGCTTACGGTCGAATATCTTTTAGCTAGAAGGACAGCAAGTCTGAGCCAGGCAAGGACAAATATTGATATCGTTTAAAGTACATGGATTAGTCTAACAATCTGCGAATCCTAGCAGAATAAAGTCAGTAATGCGAACTTGCTCAAATGGGAAATTTAATGATTTTTTTACAGCAAGTGCTTAAACTAAAAAGCTGTACAACGAGAGAGGATTTCTTTTTCTCGCCCTCTGGTTTACCTCTTCCTAATTTCAACTTTCATTCGAACTTAAACACAACTGTGGAAACTACAAGATAAACAAGCCATGCATTCAAAGTGGCAGTCAAAAGAGTGCCTTAGAAAACATAGAAAACTTAAGCTTTATGGTCTGTTCGACAAACAAATGGTCCACAGGTTTCTACCAGGTACAAAAGGTGTTGAAAAAGGGTGAAAAATTCCCGAACGAAAACCATTAATGTGACAAAATGAAAATCCAGTGCTGTTAATCGCATTTTGTAAAAGGATCTCGAATGAAATTTACAACCTGTCATAGAAGCTTTGTTGGTTAGCCAACAAGATGGAACGAAACGCACCCACATAAATCCAAGACAGTTTCATGGCCTATTTTGCAGTGGTTTTGTTAAAGTTTTTCTCAGTACATTGTTCATTTCCTACCAGCTTGCAGACCGTATGGTTTAAATGAAAAAGCCTATTTGTAACGTTCAAAAAGAATGATTTTCTCACAAACAAGAAAAAACTAAAAGTTTTGAAAAGAGAAGTAAAGGAGAGTAAAAAAAAATCAAAGGGAAAAAGCATTTTTCTTAGCAAGTTTGGACAAAGTCACTGACTACATTATGAAACAACTTTTATGATATCTCAGGATCAAAGACTAGATCAGATGAGTTAGACCTGCAGTTGGTCATTGAATTGGAAAATGACCATTGAAAAGTCCAACTGGTTTTCGTTTTCGAGGTACTTGAAGCATTTATTTTTCGTAAAGTTGTCGATTTTGGTAAAGTAAAAACAACTTTTCAGTGGAATATTAAGAAAGAATACCTCAATGTTTTCCATTTGAATTCAGATTTACGTGTGCAGCTAAATTAAACCTTATTGATTCGACGCTTTTCAAGTTTTTCTGTCATATTGACTAGGTATTAGTAACTAGAGATAATTTCTTTTCAACAACGCCAACATTGTAATGTTTGGATACAGGGCCATCAGAAAATGAAATAAAACATCTTTCAAGCAAATTCAGCAGATCTAATCACAAAGGAACAAAACAATAATGGAATAAATAAAGTTACGTTGATTTGATTTTCATTTTTTCTCTTCTAAGTGATTTTGATGGTACCGCTGAATTCTTTAAAAGTAGTTTTTCAAGACTGATAGACTCTGCCTACCGCAGTATCCTCTTTCTGTCTATATTTTGATTAGATCGTTCACCATTTGTATCAGCAAAACTTTAAAAAGTAAGAGTCCAGAGAGGAAATGTGAAGATGTGAGTCTAAAAACTAAAATTTCAATGAGATATTACTGCCTGTATCCTCCTAAGACGATAAAAGATTGTTTACTTTTGTGACGTAACTATTATTCCTTTACTTTCACAGAAATACAGCAACTATTAGCTCACAACTATTCTAGCCAGCTACTTGGGTCGTGAAGTGATTTTATTAAGTTTTTTTGTCAATCATATTCCCGGTATTATTTATTTCCCAATATGATAATGTGTCACAACTGTCTCTTTCAAAGAGAAAGCACGTCTATTTGGAATAGCCAATTAGTGAACCAGGTAGAATGGTGACTATTTCAAGGTTACAGGTCATGTTACAGTTATATATATACGATGATTTAAATATGTTTGCTTTGTTATATATACATATTCTTTGTTTTTGGTGCATAGGCAATAGCAATAATGGCCCATTGATTTCAAGTACGCAGTAAGCAGGGAGTCCAAGAAGGCAACCTCAACGTGGTGACGCCTGGGTGCTGACTAGTCAGGTTTTCCTGACTGGTTGGTAACGAATAGCCTTCATTTCAGGCTGTTCTTCCGTAGCATGGAAGAAATCGATCTCGTCGTTCATGTGATTTTGAATCTGGTTCGTCGTCGATTTGGAGAATTTTTTGCCTCCAACAGCTTACACACACACACACACACACACACACACACACACACACACACACACACACACACANAATCGATCTCGTCGTTCATGTGATTTTGAATCTGGTTCGTCGTCGATTTGGAGAATTTTTTGCCTCCAACAGCTTACACACACACACACACACACACACAAACACACACACACACACACACACGCACGCACGCAGTAAGCAAGCCTTCAAACTATGCTTAGAACAGTTTCTGAAAATAATCCTCCATACTCAATTGTATGATACTCCAAGGGCTTGCGGTAAGTCATTGTCGTCATAACACAGTTTTGAGTTATTATTAGATGTTCCGAAGAAAAAAAAAAGTTTATTAGTGCTTTATCCAAATACTGACATCGTGACATTTACATTAAGTACATTCCATTTTCGCAGTCTTGATAGAAAGAAATTTAGTCGTTGTTTTAACTATATCAAAATCACGAACTAAGTCATTCAATTCCTGTTGAGCGATAAATTAAGAGGTATCATTCTAAAATGAGGTTGCTGATTATGTTAAATAAAAATTGTCCTCAATGAATATTAAATTTTAATAATTTTCTGATCCACTACAGTTCATAAAATCATTCTTAAAAGAAAATAATATAGATGGAAAAGATTTGGAATTGTAGAAGTCAGTTTCTACCTATCATTGTTGTCATTAACGATGAGATAAATGACTGCTGGAATGAGTAAGGACTGACGTAAGTAGATTATAAAAAACGATCGTATTACAACTGAAGGTTCAGACATTTAATCAATGTGTCCTTCTTTGATTTTCAACCAATTACCGAAGGAGTAAGACCAAAGTATCACTCGATACTGTGATGTGATCGCTTACTGTATATTATTGGTACTGCAAATGGCATTAAAGCTTTCGATCTTGGTTTAACCATGTACTCAATCGCTATGAACAACGGCAGTTTTAAAATAACTTTTAGGGTAGACATCGATATGACCTCAGGCAACATTTTTGAGTCTTAAAATATGTCCAATGCGTACTGGATAACAAATCATTACCTCTAGTTATGGAACTATTACAATGCTGCGGATTTGATTTCATTTGTTCACCTAGTAATCTTTCAAGTATGCAGTGAGTCTTTCTTGAAACTTTGTTTTAAAGAGGTAGGTTGTTTGCTCAAGATATAGGTCACACTTGTGGAGTTTATGATTGCTAGACCTTGTATAGCACTTGTAAAAAAGAAAACAAATTATGTAAGTGGTGATTTTCACAACGTAATTCGAGGGTAATTTCCATAAGTTGAAGAGTTGGTATTAAAAGAAGTTGTAATTTCTCATCGTCATGATTATGACGACGAGAAAATAAAGTAGCAAAACAGAAAAATTTTAAGAACAGTACATCTTTGTATATCTTATTATCAATATTTTTGTTAGCACACATAGAGACCTGTCCAGGACCGTAGGAAGTTAACGAGAGTGATATAAATGGCTTTCCCCCAAAAGGGGCCTTGCAAGTGCATTCCTATATAAAAAGTGATACTTATCCTAATTCAGAGTATTTGATAAAACTACCCTTTCAATGACTTTGTACTTTTGAATTCACCCCTTATCACTGACATTCCATCAACTTCCTTCAACTTTTAATTTCTTGATCTTTCAAATGAAGTGTCTTCTACATATTATATGCTGCAAGTTAGATAAGGTCTTCGGACAAATTTTCTATAAAGGACGTTTCTTTTAAAATCTATTGGTATATGCAAAAAGACACAAGTTTATGAAAACCCTACGCTCTAGGATTGACAAAAATTTACCCCCTTTGCTCTGTGAATTTAGGGACAAGGATGAGTACCACTTTTTACATAAGAGTGCACCCTCCGGGAAAAAGTGTTTTAAAATAATCCACCAAAACACGAATGGACTTTGGAACAATGTAGATAAAATACAGTTTTTTGGTCAGATGGTTATAAAAATGTCATTTTACTCAGGGTTACAGAAACTCACTTGGAAATATAAACAACATAGAAATTGCTATTGACGGGTGCACGTTCATCAGGAACGATCGAGCTTCTGGAGCCAGTGGAAGTGTTGGATGTTACATAAAAAAGACGTTGAGTATATAAGTAGAGCAGACCACGAAAACAGTGTTTTGGAATCAACTTAGGTTGAAATACTGGTACCAAATTCAAAATAATTTGTCTTACACACAGACTCGTTTAATAATTTAAATTCACGCATAAAACTATATGACATAATATAATGAAATGCTGAAATAAAAGAAACATACACTATCATGAAGTCATCCTACTGGCTGACAAAAACTGTGACCACCTGAAAATCGGTAATTAAAAACAATAAAGGCACACTTTAACGTAATGGTCTCCTGTGTTTAACTGGAATAACATTAACGCAGCCTGGAATATTTTCACAGATATGCTATTACGTATTGTCAATTATCACATGCAAATTAAAACTGTTCGGAGTAAAGATTGACCCTGCTTAACACGAGATGTCAAAAACACCATGCGGGACAAAGGGCTTGAAAAATGACTGAGAAGTCAAAGAAATCGAAGGAATCGATTGACTGGCAAATGTACAGATTGTTAAGAAACTGTGTCAACATCTCAGCACAAAAAGATAAGCAGGATTATTTCAGATCAAGCGTCCAAGAGAATAACAACAACCCAAATAACTTCTGAGATTTGACAAGGAAATGCTATCCAGCAAAGGATGAAAAAGCAACTTCCAGAGTCTTTGTAACCGAGAAAAGTAAATCCTTTGACAAAAATAAAATAAAATAGCTTAAATGAAATAAAATAAATAAAATAGCTTTTGCTCATTCCTTACAAACATCAGTAAGAACCTACAAACTACTACCTTGGTTGTGTAAAAACTTATGGAAACTCCATAACTTTCCTGCTCAACAGGACAAGTCCTTATTCAAGTTCCAGCTTATTACTAGAAAAGACATTTTTGAAATATATAGAACAATCTAACACCTTCAGTTGACAAAGATATTGTAGAGGAACTAGCATCTTAGCTGGCCTGCCTTGCTAACCTTTGTCTATCAAATACATTATTTCGAAATTTAAGTAAAATAGCCCTAGTTACACCAATTTTCAATAGTGTGGAAAGATCATTTGTTAACTACAGACCAATATATGTAATGTTAGTGTTTTTAAATGTGATTGAAAAGATTGTACAACATCAACTGTAAAACAATCTTGAGGACAACAAACTATTCTCACCAAGTCAGTACAGTTTTCATAAAAGAACATAATCATGTCATGCTGCCACCTATTTTACTAATTTAATTCGAAAAAGCCTTGGACAAAAGTCAGTACTCTGGAGCTGTATATATATAGACCTATAGAAAGCATTTGATATGGTCGTCAATGTCGGTTACCCCAGAGATAAATCCTTTGACCCCTTTTGCTTACCTTGTCGATAAATGACATCAATTCACAAATCTTCAAACGCGAGATGTTTCTATATGCCAATGATACTATCATTTTTGTATCTAACATGAATAAAGATGTACTTCAAGATGACGTAAATTATGACCTAAGAAACTTTAAATTATAGCTGAAAGAAACAAACTTGTGTAAAAAATAAACTTGAATAAAGATTAGACATCTTTAATACTCTACGGAACACAACATGAACTTCGACGTAAACAAGAAATCAAACTTAAAATCAAAGCACCATCGAAAACATGTAAAAGGCTGACCAATGGTGTAAGCCTTTTAAAGAGAGCAAGTAGTAACTTAACACCAAATGATACTGAAGCCATCAACAAACCAAAGGTGCAACCAATTTCTTTTTACTGTTGCAGAGTCTTCCCAGCAATGTGCCCCACCCCGTATGGAAGATACGACCAAATACAAAAACGAGCTAGAATTTTAAAGAACCTCAAAATGAAAGATACTTAGAAGTAATTACCAGTAATTACCAAGCTGCAATCCAAGTATACAAGTGCCTTTACCGTCAAAATCCAGTTATTTCTGACGATTATTTTGTGAAAACGAACCATCACTGTGAAACAAAAAATATATACAACCGTACGACTACCAATTGTAACAAATGAAACAGCTCTAAAATCCTTTTACTTCCAAGGGACCAACGTCATAAATAAGGCCTCAGCTAATGAGACTTATGGGAAGTCATTAATGTTATTTAAAAACATATAAGAAATATCAACTTATCATTTTGAATTCTCTAAATTTGAATTACTAGCCTTGAAAACACTTATTGTTTTAATGTGCCCTCCTGAATCATACTGTATCCTTACCCCATAATGTTCCAACGACGCTGTGGGCTTTCATATAGGCTGTTTTACGTTTTAGATTTTTCTTTCCTTTTCACTTAACTTTTAAGTCATTCTATTTGGAGTTTTGCAGTATTTACATAGTACAGCTTATCTCTTTAAAAGTTATTTGGAGTCATTTTATACAGGTCCTCTAACGATAGCAGTGTGTAAATTTGTTGGTTGAAATAACCTGTTTAACTGTAGTACAAATTAGTAAAAGAAAAGATTTGAATCCATATGTTTGGTGCCAACAATTGTTCTAATCTCCAACATTCATCCGAAATAAAGATGGCATCTTGTTTCAAAAACGTCAAAGTTTGTTTATTTACTCCTCCTCGTCATCATGTGCCCCTGTCATCACAGAACATTGGCGGCCATGCTTCTCTTCCGGATCCTATCCTTGGTCTTTTCCAGAATGTCCCTGTCACTGATTCCAGTCCATGTTGACAAGCTTTTCATGAATGTCGTCGTTTGACGTTCTCTCTCTCTCTCTCTCTCTCTCTCTCTCTCTCTCTCTCTCTCTCTCTTTGTGTGCATACCTTGCCTGTGAGGGCCAGGTTTCACAAACCTTATTTCCTCATTGTATGACCTAGGAACGACACTTGTCTTTTCCTGACGATCTTTGGAAGTTCTCTGCTGTAATTAGCTTGACTTGGAACTTTTTCATTACTAGTGTTCTGTCTAGGAAATTCTCAGCATCCTGCGCAACATCCACGGTTCAGCGACGTTTAATCTTTTCTCTAATTTTGACATGAGTGTATAACTTTCACAGTTGTGGGTTATGACAGTGAAGACGCTGCAGCCGAGGACTTTCACGCTGGTGTCTTTTAAGATCGATCTACATTTCAGAATCTTTGACCTGTGCTCCAATACCTCCTTTACCAATACTCCAATACTCCTCTTTTTATGTTGCTATTCGCTTCAACCTCGTTCTGAGTCTTAACTCCACCCATTTGTTCCTAGTACAGATTCCTTAAAATTCTGACATCAAGCTATTTTCCTATTATATAGCGACCCAGCTAAAGTACTTTCTTTCACATCGTCACAAACTACCAAATTGTTTACTAAAGGCTCTTGAAAAAAACCCACATAATTGATAAAAATGTAGAATAGCTTGCCCTTCCTTTTTTGTCGCTCTTGGAGAATCCAACAGTTACATTTGATTACGAGATTTAGAAAAGCCAAATTTGAGCCTATGTACACGNGTTTCTTGCTGACTGTCATACAAAAGCTCTTCTTTAGATTAATGTTTATTCTTTTTCTTGAGCTCTTTTCCTTCACAACATATTTGTAGCTTCAAAGGTAAGTCTGCAATGACTGTTTTGTCGTCAGCATATCTGATGATTTTCATTTTATATCCTTTTATAAAAAAAACGCTGTCCTCCTTAATCGTTCTTATTTTTACTCGCTGCACAAATTGAATTGGTCTGGAGGTAGAACTCAACCCTGTCGAACTCCTCTTTTTATGTTGCTATTCGCTTCAACCTCGTTCTGAGTCTTAACTCCACCCATTTGTTCCTAGTACAGATTCCTTAAAATTCTGACATCAAGCTATTTTCCTATTATATAGCGACCCAGCTAAAGTACTTTCTTTCACATCGTCACAAACTACCAAATTGTTTACTAAAGGCTCTTGAAAAAACCCCACATAATTGATAAAAATGTAGAATAGCTTGCCCTTCCTTTTTTGTCGCTCTTGGAGAATCCAACAGTTACATTTGATTACGAGATTTAGAAAAGCCAAATTTGAGCCTATGTACACGAATAGGTTTTCCCCCTAATTTTAGATATTCTATGAATTACAACTATTTCACTACTATTATACATGATCCGGTAAGAAAAAGAATTTCCGAGTGGTTTTATGGTAACTGAAGTGCTCGTGCTAAGAGAAGATATAAAGGTGTAAACAATTTTTTTTGTCATATCATTTCATTCCCTTAGAGGAATATTTTATTTAATTATTTTCTACTTTTGTTAATATTCATTTATCGATATTTCTATTGGAAGGATCCAAGAGATTTATAATGGGATCGTATGACAGCATGTAAATGTCAATGACAACTTTATCAGACTTGTTTTCAGAATGAAAAAAAAATCAAGACAATGAGGTACCAACATCTCAAGAAAGGGAGTGAACTGTGTTAGGATTTTAATAACCTTATTTGAATTCACCGACCAAAAATTGACAGATGTCAATTAGTCTAATTTGTGGTTAAAAGAATATAAATTTAGTTTGACTGTCATTGAGGTAACGGTTTACAAGTTAAGCACCCGTATTGAGGACTCATCCTTTTTTTTCTGAAGTCAATATTTCTGACTCTATCATGCTTTCTGAAGATTATTATTCAAACACAAACCAGGCATAACTACCTTGCCCCCTCCCCTATACAATATTTCCTTCCTTAAGCTCAATTAACACTGGCATTGCCTACTTTTCTTTATGGCGCCTGACGTTAGATATTTTATTTCGCAAATCACTTTGGAAGAATTGGCATATTTATTTTTTCAAAATGCTTCACAAACAACAACCGGACCTACTTCTGGCTCTTGCTTTGCAAAATCAAATCTTAGCTTTACTATTATTAATAATAAAAAGAAAAAAATAGAATAATAATTTTTAGTTTCAACAACTGAGAGAGAAGAAACCTTAATTGTTCTAAAGCATTGCCTCGTTTAAAGGACAGGGTGTGTTTTTTATCTCTGACGCAATGTGAAGATATGCTGAAAAAACACAATGTGGACACAGTGAAGAAAACGACTCTAACCTTATTTCGGCAGTTTCATCTTGCGTATATTGCAAATTAAGCTTTACAGGTGAGTTTTCTTCTTCTCTAAGATGTTTCAGGTTAAAGGAAAGAATAAGATGAATATAAGGTAGTAAAGTTATATTTATTCACGTTTAAAGGCTAAATTAAAAGTACTTTTAGTACAACGTATATATATATTCGATTTTTCTTGATATACGAAAAGAATCAGTTTTTGACAAAAGAAAATATTTTGGGTGGTATTTTTGTAATTGGTTTGAATTCATTTGATTGGTTGTAATTTCAATCCCATTGTCTGCCCACGAACAAGTCGTAGGTAAGAGCAAAGGCAAGCAGTGCTACGTACAGAAGTGATCGGTTGGAAATCAAGCACAGGTAAGGAAGTTTGTTGGGAAATTTAAAAGGCAAAAACAATCAATGACCTGCCTCCAATATCCTATGCATCGCTTAACAGAATGAAATTACCAACGCCGCGTTTATAAATAAAGTAGGATCCCCAAATATTGATTTTCTCCTCAGTCAACGGGGACTGAATTAGCTCCAGCACAGGCTACGTATGAAGTATTGCTAGTTCAAATACACTGGCAAGCAGGTTACTCAAAACTACTTTAAAAGGATTCTGCACGTGAGAGTTTAAAACTGGCAGGCAAAACTCCACCCAGACAAATGGGAAACATTGGAATAAAAGGAAACCAGCTGGCATTACGCTATATGAGGTTTCAAAAGCGGGTTTGAAGGAAAAGATTAGCCTCCATATGGAGGACAGCCAAGTGTGGAGGGAACAGAGACAGATCTCCAGGAGACTGCTTGATGTGATGTGCAACAAAGTGCAACACATTGTTACGCCAAGATTTAACTGCTGTGTCGTTCCAGAAGATATGGTCGGAAAGACTGGATGAAAAATTCGCTCTAAAGCTGTCAATATAAATGTTTAAATACTACATTTAGAGGAAATGTCTACTCTTGTAATTACAATGTCAGCAAGTTCATTGTCCTGTAAAAACTGCATTAGAGTTTTGATTTCGTTAAACCTTTTTAAGTTCAAAATTCTGTATGTTTAAGAAACTCACATTACTCTTGTTTTTAGGTATTTAAAGACCAAGGAATATATATATATATGTAGATTTTAGAAACTTCCAACAGGAATGTATTGCTTGACATATCGAAGTTTGACGACGGTTAGTCAATATGGCAAAAATATACGAAAAGTAAAAAGTATCAGGAAAAAAATGTTGCTTGCTTCAAACAATACAGGTTTCTTCAGTTTAGTCATTTTAAATACTTTATTCTTGTGAGCTACATGACATTTCGCTAAGAATATTATGCGGGTTATGCAATAAATATATGGTCGTCAATAACGGTGGCTCAAACGTATTCCAACTATAAAGCTTATTCACTTGCTTGGACGTATGACAGCAATCTCTCTAGCTTTGCCAATGCTTTTTGAGTAAAACAAATCAGTTCACCTAANTGCTTCAAACAATACAGGTTTCTTCAGTTTAGTCATTTTAAATACTTTATTCTTGTGAGCTACATGACATTTCGCTAAGAATATTATGCGGGTTATGCAATAAATATATGGTCGTCAATAACGGTGGCTCAAACGTATTCCAACCATAAAGCTTATTCACTTGCTTGGACGTATGACAGCAATCTCTCTAGCTTTGCCAATGCTTTTTGAGTAAAACAAATCAGTTCACCTAAAAGTTACTGCTTTCTTTAGGATATGGTCAAATGACCTTAAGAGACTGTTAGATTTCCTGAGAGATGGTGTCGTATAGCATCCTGTCTGAATTGTTTTTGTTTATATTCGGATATATAGATTCCGTGAAAACGGTAAGCTTTTGGTAAAAGGAAAGATAGAGGATTGAAGCAGTTTTAATGACATGTTGTAAAATGACAAAATATTAGCAATTATTTGGCTTAAAATTTCAGTAGATAATTGTAATTGATTGGCAAAAATCTTTTTTAGACTTCATTTCTTTCCTGATTGGAAAACAAAGAATTAATGTAAGAGTATTTAAAACAAGTGTTTGGCTCCACTGCATTTTACGAGTTTGTATGGAACAACAGTCATTTGATCACAGACCTTTAAAAGTGTTGACAACCAACCATCTAATTATTCATATGCCTTAAGATTTGAAAATAATGTTTTTACTAGGGACTGAGGAGATTAAAACCGTAGATTTTAGGTGTGAGCAGAGCTTTTCTTGGCTATAGTAACTGAAGCATCACAATTGTCTCCTGTCAGTAGCAAAATTCTTATCAATTGAAACTCCTCTGGTGAGAGTATTCTGGATCGTTAATGCTCTTTCATCCTTGATCAAAGTCTTGATCAAAGTCTGCAAAGGACTTATTTGACTCATATGATAAGATGAATTTGGGGTGATCCATTACATCTTCGTATAGTTTTGGCAAAATATAAATCGATAAATCGAATTCTTCTTAATCAAGTAACAACTAATGCTCCTACTAGAGATTTCTATTAGTTAATGGAAAACCAAAAACCTCAGTTTAGTGTCAATATTAATGTAAACATAAAATCATTCTTTCTTGTTATTTTTCATTCTTAACATACGTTAGTTAAGAAGTTATGATTATGATGTAAGAATGGGGTGAGTAATGATGATGATAATTTTTTTATCATTTTTGTGAAATCAAAATTCATGATGAAAACGTAAACAAAAAGTGAAATGCAAAAATTATTTTCCAGTAGCATAGTAATCTTGAGCAACAAGACAAAAAAAAACAAAAAAAAACAAACAAGAGATAAAGACAATAAAGCTAAGAGACTAAATATTTCTGGCAATATCGTCTTTTCTTAATTCTGTGCAATAGTTGTTATTTTATAATGAAACTATTAATATTTTGTACACAAAATCTTATTATTTCTTACCTTGTCTACATTCATTTTAGGTCACGTATTTTCTAATGAGACAACTTTTAAATGCCAACTACTGGGATAACAGCTGCTAATGGTATCGGCGAAAATTATCTAACTTTCTTATTACAAAGATAATAGAAGAGTGGGTCTACTTTAAAAACTTTAAAATCTTGACAGGTATAAAGAAGCTGCAGCCTAAAGCCTAAAGTGATAATAAAAGCTGATGTCAAATTTAGAAATGAAAATTTGAGACAAAAACAATAGCATAGACCATGCACAAACTGAAGGGCTTTCGAAATTTAATGCCATTATTGTAAATTTGATCTTCTTCTTCTTGTTTCATCCAATGCCAGAAGGCGCTGGTGAAACATGAATAAATTCCGAAGCCCAGAGCTCTCGATTCCTGCAAGTGAAAGTCGTCTCCGCCTCACAATCTCTGATACACGAGGTAAGGAACCATACAACACGTTGTTTGTGGGATGATTTTTCCTGGAAATATTATACGCGAGTCGAAGCTTTCCCAACGTCCTCCCAACATACACCGCTGTAACACTGAATTTACTGATTAGTTTGTTTGTATCACTAATATTATCTTTTCCAATATGAATCAATACTTCTTCCACTTAATTGACAAATTTATCAACAACTTTTCTATGTACCGTTTTCAGATTTATTTCTGTATTTATATTCCCTTCCTGCATTATACCAATAATTTTTTCCACCATCTTCCAAAAATAGTCTCTGACATTTCAGTCATCTTAATATCTTCTGCCACTTAACTAGCATCAATAGTCATTTCCTCTTCTGCTATACTTCTTTTTTTCCCTTCCAAATTCATCTGAGATAGCAAACCATTCTTTCTTATCATGAGAGCTTGGTCATATAATTGCTATTCAGTGACTACTAAGGTTTGTCTCTCATTCCAGAAATCATGCGCCCTGTACCTATAGCCTTTTGGATGATCAATTATTACCACTGGAAAAACTGTGTTGTGCCAAAAATACCCAGTAAAAGGCAATGCAATTAACAATTTTAGACCAATATCTTGTTTGCCAGTGATGTGAAAATTGATGACAGGGACAATGTCGGTGAGTGTCTAGACGTTTTTGGATGAGAATGAAATCTTGCCTGGAGAACAAAAGGGGTGCAAAAGAAATATTTGGTGTACAAAGGATCAAATGCTTGTAGATAAAACGTTATTTGTAAATTGTTAAAAGAGGCATAAACCTAGCCATGGTATTGGTTGATTACAGCAAAGCTTACGACATGGTTCCGCATTGTTGGATAATAGAATGTCTGAGGCTCTATCGAGTTTTAGACAGTATTACTAATTTTCTAAAGTGGTAAAAGACCAATTGGAAAGTACAACTGACAGTCTGTCAAGAAATTTAAAAACTGTAAATATGCACAAAGGTATATTCCAAGAGGAAAGATTATAGCAATTGTTGTTCATTATTTGCATGTTCCTCCTCACTGACGTCCAGAGAAAAGTCAAAAGGGATATACATTGGATGGTGTTAAGATAAATTATCTCTTGTCCATGGAGGACTTACAGTTGTTCGCAAAGAATAAGAACGAAATTGACAGCTTAGCATCTACTGTTGACCTCATTAACCAATAGTTATGCATGCAATTTGGGATCCAAAAGTGTAGTATTTTAACCATTAATGGTGAAACAGTAAGAAATAGTACACAGATTGAACTTGTTAACGGTGAAAAGATCAAGAAGGATGGTGGAGAGGGATGTAAGTATCTGGGTATATTGGAGTAAAATAGAATAGAGAAAAGAGAAAATTAGGAACACATTACGAAAGAATATTTTGAATAGTTACGACTTGTAATGCAATCAAGACTTAGTAAAAGAAATAAGATAAAGACAGCAAATACCTTGGCAGTATCTCTGGTGGGCTACGGGAAAGGAATTATATCGTGGAAGAGAGACGAATTAGAATTCATAGGGAGAAGAACAAGGAAATTATTGACAATGAATAAAGAACTTCACCCTATAAGTGATGTAGGAAGACTTTGTGTTGGTAGGTAAAAGGTGGAAGAGGGTTGATAAGCTGTGAGAATTGTGTCAAAACTGAGGTGAACAATATAGCTTGGTGTATTAAGCATATCAGAGGTAACGTCAAAAGTAAGAGATCTTGGGGCAATAAATACTACAGAAGCAGTAGTACTAAATGAATGTAGGAATAAAGTAAAGGTGGGCTTGGAAAACCAATGAGAAGAAAAGCAAATGCCTGGGCAATTCACAGCGAATTCAGATGAGATAGACTGGAGAAATAGCTGGACATAGTTTAGGAACGGAGACCTAAAAGGGTGCACGGAAGCAATGTCTTGTAGTGCACAGTAACAGTCTCTGCGGAATAATTACACAAAGCACTATATTAACAAAACAAGGGATATGTCGTTATGCAAAATGTGTGGCGACAAGGGAGACAATTGGTGATTTGGTTATCGATTGTGCCAAACTTGCAGAAACAGAATATGAAAGGTGACACGACAATGCTAACAGAAAAGTGCGAATTTTAAAGAGCCATAAAATAGTATGAACAGAAGCCAGAAGGACTTGTAGGGAGTTAAGACTTTAAGATGTTATGGGATTTATTCGTTATTCTACATATCATTGGTATTCTTCACCACTAACTGGCATTTTCAAAGTATTGTGTTAAACGAATTCAGACCAGCGAGAGCACACTTAGTGCACAGTTTAATGAAATTACTTTACAGCATCAAATGACAATATTTTGACTAACTCTGCTGAACAGGTTATTGATGCTTTATTGCGTTATATAGGGTGACATTTTTAGAACGTATTTTTACTTTGAGGAGTGTATGAATAAACTCATTACATCAAACATTTTTTACAATATAAGCTACAACGCCAAGGATTTGAAAATTGTTTGCATCACACAAGCTACAGACAGACAGTGTAAAGCATACAAAGAGTAAAGGAAGCTCACGTAACAAGAATCAGCCAGAGAATACAAAATTTGTACAACTACTATATCTACACGGTTTATATCCATCCTCAGTTTGGGCATCTAATTAGTAGTAGGCAATGGAGGAGCTAAATCAGCCCTTGGAGAGGATAAGGAAATGCTCATGTATGCCAAAAAACGTAAAAGTGAAATAATTAAAATTGGCAAGGAACAGAAGATTACAGGGTTGTCACAATCGTTAGAAAACCTACTTGATAAATTTCAAGGCATCAACTCGCAATAATTGTGATCGAAAATTGACCCTGAGAAGAAATTGTAAACCTCTAAAAAAGAATATTTAAACAAATGCGAGAGTTCTGTTAAAAAACTACAAGCAAAACTAGAGGAACTGTGTTTGTTAAAATGACAACAGCAAGGACAAGAGGAACACGCACGTAGAGAAGACGGTTAGAAAAGAAAGGGAAAGAAAGGGCAAAGGCAAAGGGTGAAATGCGGCAAATATTGTTTGTTCTAATGGCAAAAGAGATACCAAAATTGTACGGCAACTTACCCAACTCGTTGATTACCAATTTCACTGGGACTTATTTAGACTCAATAAATTTGGGGGACAATATGAAGGGGGTATCGACAAGGCAATTTAGCAGTCATTAAAAATTTTCACATTTAAAGGAATTTGTGCCTTAGGTCTTAAAGTAATTATTGAAGCCCTCAGTCACTGGACAGAACGAAATCCTTTATTGGAAGAGAGATGTAAGAAAACGCCCAGCAAATATGATAAAAACTTCAGTACACGGTAAAGGGCATCACATACTCAAAAGTGTGTTTATTGTAATAATCTACGTATGCTAAGCAACAGCTTAGAACCTAAGAGAATACTAGGGCGATATAGGGACTTTCTTGGGATAAACCAAGTAATAAGCTGAGTTCATTTTCCAGATTTAGGGATGACATTGATCGAGGGAAGAGTTTTAAAATGCCAAGGTCAACTTGGTTTAGCCTCGCTAGTTCTTCCACTCGGTAAGATTATTTTTTGAGAAATGTGTGACCTTAAATCTTGTTGGAATGCTTCTTTTCTCGGTCCATAAGCACAATATGGTCGTTCTGGAAGAGAAAAGCCGAGAGAAAAGAAAAGCCTATTTACACAGATAGTACATTGGCTACAAGTGCAGCATCTCCCAACTCTACATACTCATGTATAAAGACGGTGGACATGTATACTACATCTTTTGCAGGCGGCTAATAATAGTATCTCTGTTGCGGTAGGTGGCCTTTTGGATTTGGCTACGAGTTTAACTACTAAGTAGCTGATAGAGATTTCTTTAACATTGTGAATTTTCTGATGACCAGTCAAACAAAAGAATCTGTGTTCTTGTCTTAAAAGCAAGGAAGTTTAAGGAGATGTCGTTTAAGCTTCATCTTTTTTTACTTTCTTTTGATCATAAGTTGTACTAGGCTCTTCTAGATTAGATGCTTGTCGATGGCCCTGTTTAGATTTAGAGACTGAAATTGTCCTTTTTAAATATCTGTTCAGCGCTATATTGTACACCTTTGGCGATTGCATGAGAGAAAAAGGAGTAAGTAAAAAGTATGTGAGTCTGGTTCAAGATATGTACGATGGAGTTACCTGACGTGTTAATAGCTGTGTTGGTATCTCAGATGAGTTTACGATCCGAGTCGGTCACTTTAACGACTGATGACATGAGGATGGATGGGGAAATTATCAAGAGGATTACAGGTTTCAAGTCTCTGGGGATGCATGTGAGTGAAGATGGCGAGGTTGACGTGGAGATAAACCATCGAATCCGATGACTCTTGGAGAAAGCTGTCAGATGTGCTGGGCAACAAGAGGATGAATGCCAGGTTGAAAGGAAATGTGTACAAAACAGTTGTGACCCCAGCAATGCTATGCAGCAGTGAAACCTGGGCAGTGAAGAAGGCACAGGAGAAGAAGATGAATGTTGCAGAGATAAGGATGTTACGCTGGATGTGTGGAGTCACGAGAAGAGATAAGATTAGGAATGAGATGAAAAGAGGGAAAGTGAAGGTAGCTGAAAGAGTCATTTCCTCCTCTTTTGGTTTTATGTCATCTGACATCTTTACTTTTGCATTATCGTCCGTCACTTGTTCTAGTTATTGCCTGATATAAATAAGAACATTACTATTGTATTTCCGTCTGTCACCCGGTGACAAGGGATAGGTGATTAAATTAATTAGTCAGCCAATAGATTGCTGGTACGAATACTCAACACCAATGATAAAGCCGTCGTCGATTCCGTGACTGTATTCCAGGTATTAAAGGCTTCCTTTGTTACTTGTGAAACTTGTTGAAGAAAAGAAATATCTCCTATTCTTTTGAAATCTAAGAACAACTTTAGGCACTGTTTTGTCAGGGTTGATAGTTCAGTAGTAGGCACCTCGTTTATCATGCAAGGTGCCGGAGCTCGATTCGCCGCCTCTGACCAACTTTTTATGTATACAGAAACAGTTGAAAAGTGTATATTTCTCATGGTTTTCTCTTTTACTATTATGTAGGAAACTACACACTATATTTTAATCATCTAAATACATTTATAATTACACATTTGTGTTTTGAGATAAAAGTTTGAAAGAAAAATTGGGGTTGAAATAACAAATAACGAAACTTTTCGTGGCACACCTGACGAACGCAAGGCATGGGGGCAGTAGATCAATACTGTGCCACTATTCTAGAAGGTAAGATTAAATGTTAAACCTTCCAAAAATACTAGGGAATTTCTCTTAAGCATTAGTGACTTTATTAAATTAGCTGACTTATGATATCACCTAACTAATGTTTAGAAATTAATGTAGTTTCCATAATTCACGGAATTTAATTACGTCAGACGATGCTTGCTTATCGCTATAAAAGTAATGTCGTGTCACATAAGTTGACTTAAGTTTTCTGGATAATTAATTCATACTCTTCATTTGGTAGAAAAGACACTCTAGGGGTTAAGATTATTAAGACTATAATGTTTATTTACCAAGAAAAGAACCAGAGAAAAATGAACAGCCTTTTTACTCCTATTTATTTTTTAGCTTCAGAATTTGCAAACATTTTCACGTTGCGATTTTAGTTTTTATTTACCGGGAGATAGATATTTGAAACCAAAAGGGTTCTTCTCTTTTATCTTTCCTTACACTCTCTAGACAGAAATGCTTTCCCATGGTGTTAGAATGAAAAAAGTACTGCACAACACAGTCAATACACATAATGAAAAGCATTAACATTAACACAAGGGAAAAAATCCTGAATTCTACTTTATCAAGGATACTTGTATTATCTGGAAACCCTCTTGCTTTACCAACCTACAGTTGGTTTTTCCAAGTTATGCAGTCAAGAATATACATAAGGAATGGAAGATATAAATTTAATTATTCTGATTTTAATGTGTAGAAACACTTCTTTACAATTATTTTTGTCATTAAAGCTGACCATCCATATGTATTGTCTAATTTAGCCTTGTTTGATGACTGTTGGTGACAATTGGTGTCCAATTGGTGTCCCTGATATACAAACTTGTTTGATAAGTTTATTCTGAATATTAATATTCAAGGGTGGGTTTCCTTAGTCTCTAATTTTGATTAAGTGCAGTTGAAAATGATTTTTTTATTATTTATTCTCACTGCCTAGTTATTAAATTTAGTTTCATGCCATGTATTTTCTAACTTTATTAGGTAATCCTTGTGCTTCAGTTTCACATCACACATATGATCACGTATCTTTAGTATTTACTGCACTGTAAACTTTAATAGTTATGCTTGCGATATTTACTAGTACATTTACAGGCCATATCCAGTATGACCTGGTTTCAAGTTTATTCCATCCAGATCAACAAATTATGTATTAAATAAACATTGTTTGTTCATCTGTGCTAATTACTTAAATCACAGTCGTCTCTTACAACTCTTTTGGGTTGAACTCGAGCTCAGTTCCCACCGTATCAGGCTTTCCATTTAAATAGCAGCTTGGGTGAAATGATTGGCTGTTTATCGTTAATGTATGAAAGTAATGAACTGGGTATTACTTTATAGTGCACCAGGGGACTCCTTTGAGCAATGACAGTATCCCACAATCATCCAGTGTCAGGGTTACTGTGAAGCTGCTGGCTATAAGACTGTGGATTCTTTGGGAGCTACTCAAATGCAAATGAGCCACAGGGCGAAAACAGAGTCTTATCGTGTAGACGGCAGAGACTACTTTCCTAGTAGGCAGAACTGCAAGTAGGGTAAGACCCTCGGAGAACCAACTCGGCTCAAACTCTCTCATTTTGTTTTGTTTTTCAGGGCTTGTCAGGCTTGATATCATTTGATGCTTTGTTTTGTGGGATGCTAGGCTGGCTTGAAAAAATTAACGACTGAAAAGCAAGATATGTTAGGTAACGAGAACAAAATGCAATCAGGAGTTCAGCTCAGTAAGTTGCTAGAAAGTTAAAAGAAAATAATAAACTAAAGACTTTTCGCAATAAATGGACTGGAAATTATGTACAAGTTCTGGAATATGCGAAACAAGCTGAGATGGTAGTAGGCGTTTTGAAATAAATGACAAGCTTATTTATCTCTTCTCTAGAAAGACAACGGATACAGCCATGAAATGACTGCTGTTCTCTTCAAATACGTTGAAGATTAGCTTATAGGATACGATCTAATCTCGGAATGAATTGTGTAGGTGAAAATCCAAGCAAAACCACAACTAAATCATAACAGAGTACTCTCTTCACCAACCCAATACTGCCACAATCGGACCAAGATAAGGATGAAATCTACGAGCATCTATTCATCCTTGTTGAATTGTTTGTATAACCTAGATTACATGTAAGTCATGACCTACAATGGAATATCAACTTAACCAGAAGATACTCTGGTTACAACAGAATATCAAATTTAAAATTCTGCTGCCGCCAAAATGCAAGCAGTTTTCTGTAAGTTTTTTTTGCTGTTAACGTAAAAATATATCAGCGACTGCAACATCATTCTCCCTCCTATATGGAGTCATTGTTACAGAGCAAAAAAATGATCTTACAAATTGAAATATAATAAAATGCCTCGGATGCTTTTTTGTTAGACTGCGTTTATGCTGACTCATAAAGCTCTGTGTAACTCGACTAATTCTTTGTAGCTAAGGTAACGTGAAGAATAATATCCTTTCAAATAAACACAGAGAAAACTGGTACCATGTAAACAAAGACGATATACTTCTGATATTCATTACAGTACAATTGGAAGTGTACAATTAGGAATACTTCATTTGAATCACATTATGTATTTTTCTAAAAGTCAAATGTTGTTTCTAATTAATAAGTGTTTTACTTTTAACATTATTAAGAACTAATAACCCAGAATTATTTTCTGTTCTTGACTTCCAACTTTGGCTGCATGACAGTAATATTTTGTCTCGTTTGCAGAAAATGAAGGTTTTGACATGATACAGAAGCCAAGTTCGTCTGAAAGGACCCCAAAATAATTTCAGTAACATTTTATGCATAGGACTTTCTGAATGAGAGCCTGCTCAGCTCTGTCCCATGTTGCTGTTTGAATGGTGGATCTTTGTACCTTCTGTGAACATTCAAATTCGTTCCAGCTGTGCTTCTTAGGTGTAGAACAAACAGAGAAACGTCATGAAATATTTATGCATCTACACATATCATATAAATTATATGTACTAGATGAAACCTAGACATAAAATAGAGCAAAACCTCCAAGAACCCTTTTGTACTTCCCTATTCTCTCCATCGTATGTTAGTTCTTCTAAGTGGCAAAAAATGAAATGATAAAGTTTCTCCAATATATTAGTCTGGTAGATCAAAAGTACGTAGTCAATGTGGGAACAATTGCAAACATACAAAATTGAGACGATTTGTATGTACAAAAGGACGTTCTCAGGCACGAACAATAAAAAGGTGGTAGATTTATTAGAGAAATAGTAGAAAATTGTCCGAGAAACAGTTTTCAAGAGAATTTGACTGGGAGATATAAAACTGACCAATTAGCAAGATACTCGACTGCACAGGTGCACACACGAACGTCAAATTGCAAGCTTTAATAAATTTTCCTTGCATGTTGATAGCAATACCTTTTAAAGGAATGGTCTATTTTTTATTTAATTACTCTTTGAATGTTCTTGTGTTTAGGCGGTGACAAATAGTATTAACAGAACATTGGAGACAATTAGTTTTTTCAATCTTAAACATTCTTGACTTTATGAACATTGAAATAAATATAGGAGCTTTATTATGGCAGGGGCTGTAAGCTTTTTCTGAACTATGGGGAGGTGCTTCTCCGATCGTCAGGCTAATAAAACTGTTAGGTACAACTAGTTTACGCGACAGCGCGAACCTACGTGGTGACAGGGATCAAGTTGTTTTGAGGCGTATCATCATACCTGTTTTGTGTTAGTTCTGTTGCTTTAGTGACCTCTGGAAGAGTGTAAGTTATATTGTTGATGTGATTTCTGTGTTGTACGAAATGGATTATAGCTGTTCTTTTTCTTGTTGTTGTGCTAGTTTTCTGTCTACTATTTCTTTATTGTTCCAGTCAAAGTCATGGCCTTGTGTCCAGCAGTGTTCCACTATCTCATTACTTTTTTCTTTCTCTTCCAAAAAGAGTCTCTGTTTGTAAAAGCCTTAGACAGAAGTATTAGACTCAATAATGAAAAAGAAAAGGGATCTCTTAAACAAATAAGTCTACCCTACGTCAAGAACGTCACTAAACACCTAATATGAATTTTCCGATGACAAAATAGCCAGTGTTTTTTCTTCACAACATCCACCTGAACGAAAATACTGTCCAAGCAAAAGTACCCAGTCCAACCTTAAAAAGAGGAATAATAGAGCTTGTTATTGCATTGACAGCTGCACAAATTATTGACTTTGCAACCATGTTTCTAGACAACAATATCATAGGACACACTTTGCTCGACTTCACTTTCATTTCAGTTTCAAATAGCTTTCTGCCAGGTTCCATCTCAATTTTCTTTCGCATAGATGCTTCTATTGCTAGTTCCATTTTATGGTGAAGTCTCACTCTCAGTGGTAGTATAAAATGTAGTGTGCATTTGCAATTTCCCAACAAAATAGATTTTATCGCCTCCTTCACTGAAATTAGTCTTGTGTTTCTCGGGGTTACTTCATGCATACAGGGCTATGTTTTACAAAGGCTTGGAAGTCCTGAAGCCTCTCACAGACCCAGAAAATAAAGCAAATGACATACCTTTTAAACTCAGACAACTAGAACACAAGACTCAACAACAAAACACAAAACTAGGCTTAAATCTAGCCTAAATCCTGGATGAAAAGATCCTTCTTGACTTTCTTCATGTATATCTTCTCTTTATAAATGATATTACTACCAGTATATATAACAGAGTCAAAATTAGAAAGATAAATTCGCCAATAAAACTAGTGATAAAAAGTAAAAGGAAAGGCTAGACAGGATAGATATATGTAGTGTGATCATTATAATGTTAAAATGATGATAAGACTGCGTATACAGTTGAAAATCAATATAGATACTACATAAATAAGCAAGATATACTACTGTAACCCTCTATCTATGACATAAGTATAAAGGTTATGCGTAGCTAATGGGATGTAAAAGGAAAAGTTAAGCAAACCGTAAGGAATAAATGGGCTGGGAATAAATAACTAAAATAGTCTAAGTATGCTACTATGAACACTATGAAAACCATGAAAAACTATCCCTCTAAGATTAATTTTTCTTGGAAAATATAATACATCATTATTTTTTTAAACATTAAACAATCCATTAGGAAATAGAAGTCCAGTTAACTTTCTTTCGTAAACTTTCTTCCAAAAGTTATCATGTAAAGCTTCTGGTCTAAGGAATTAGATTTTTCATCATAAAATTTAAGGAAGAATTTTGTAGTGAGTGATTTTGTAGTTTAACTTGGAAGCCTTTAGTGTAATTCATGGTGTATCTTTTCAAGGTCGTCTGGTCTATCATCAATTTCCCCAGACATATTAGTCTATTCTATGTTCAAGTTCTTCACCATCCTTTTTCTATTCTCTGACATTATCATTTCATCATTTTAACATTTGTCATCCAATCAATTTGAAACATTTCCATATGATCTAGTCTATAGTTGATGGGGATATTTGGATGTTACTTCTTTTGTTACATAATCAGATATCTATTTTACCCCGGCAGAAGATATCTCTTTCGTCATTGCTGCTATTTACCTGTTATTTATTTTACAAGGGCATGTGCCTGCTGCTTTCCATTCTGCATGGTTTTCAGGTAGTCGCCTGTACACAAACAGGTTGAAAACGTCTTAACCAATGGCAAATTTACTTTTCTAGGGTAAATTAAGAAGGCAGATTTACACATTGTAAATGAATGGAGCGCGGTTTCACCTGTGTGTCAAACCTAATAATGTGCAAAAGAAAAAGCCAAGCACATCATAAGAAATAAATGGGCGAGGAATATCTGAATACCATGGTTTAACCCTATTGTTAGGAAAATCGTACTCGTCTGGAAAATTGACAAGAGTTTCATCAACTCCGATAAGGGAATGGTGTTTTCATTTTCAGATAGCGTCAGATATTCTAGGTCTCTTGCGGTAAAAGATGAAGGATATACTTGCTTGTTTGCCACTAATGATTCGGCTATATCCTATCCTGGGTTTACTTTTCAAATAGACCAGATCTTGATTCTTTGGATACAACTTCAAATTTAGCTTCCAATGTGATTTTTTAGTTGTTGCAACCCATTTGGGCAGCAATAACTGGCGTAATTTCACACTACTGTCCTTTAACTCCGACGTATTCATCAAAACTATCATCAACAGAGTGTCAAAAGCTCTGCACGAGAAGATACAAGAGTAACAGACCGGACTTTGTCTTGAGGTGTCTTGTTTAGATTACATCATTATTCTGCAACAGATTTTGGAACAGAGCAATGAATGGGATTCATCACTTTACGCCAACTTTGTGGACATAGAGAATGTATTCCATAACATCCCCAGGGTCTCTTTGTAAGAGGCCTCAGCGCTAAGGACTCCCACAGGGTTATAAAAACAGCTAATTGAAACAAAACAAGGGCCTGCGTTAGAGTTTTACCACCTGATTCGAGGATCTTGAATTTGTTGATGATGTTGTCCTGCTAGCCTACAAACAGCGGAACATGTAGACAAGGACTAAGACATAGCTGACAAAGTAGGATAGATTGGAGAAAAAATAGGATGGTGTGAAATATAGTGGATTGCCCAAAGAAGCAAAAAGGTAATTCTTCATTAATTTCACAACCATTTTCGTCCAGCTGTCAACTTAAATTGTGGTAATAGTACTGAAAACTGTGAGGCGCTCTCTCGTGTATTATGACACACTTAACTTTGTATTGCACAGTATATACCATGCAACATTACAAGTAATTTACCGAAACTGCAATAATGACACATGTATGTTGATAACTTTTATGATGTTACAATTTATATTTTTTCATCGTAATTTTAGTGATCACGAATTTCTAGATTACATCGTTGACAAAAAAACGATTGGATTCTCATGCTCCTATTCTGAACTACCCACTCAGTACAAGACTTACAACAAACTACGAAAATAATAAATTTTTCAAAATTTTCCAAACTATAAGCGCGTCAGAAAAAAATCCTGCAAAGATTGGCACGAGGAATGTTTCTCCGAAATACAGCAATCTTTTCAATGGGAATTCACGTTTAACATCGTCATCAATTTTTCAATCGCCAGGAGATTTTTGGGTTACATTTACACTTACCACTACCCTTAAAAACTACCAGGTCCTCCATTACCCTTTAACATGTAGCAAACTTTGTAATACCAGTTTGAAAACTACATTACAGCAATACCTAATGCCATTCTGTTGTTAAAACGCAACTTAAAGGAATACTTGTTCGATAAGCTCTCTTAGTGTAAAGAAGAAACAACAGTGCTTCATCAGTGTTACTGTACAGAATATCCAACTGTCTTTACTCACACATCAAATATTGATGAATATATATTGAGGTACTGGCTGAATTGATTGGTCAACTTTAAAACAATTTTTTACAATGCCAAATCCTGTGCATGGTAACTCACTATAAACCTACTTGCATTGCTTGACTTTCCAGACAGTTGCATTGAATTGTGGTGGACGAAGTTCAAATTTTTTACCAGAACATCCAAAATTGTACTCTACACACAGCCGTAGTCTGTCACTTAATTGTTTGAAAACAACTAAAAGAAGCATCAATGTGTATATTATCTAAAGATAATAAACACGACACTCATTTTGTTCAAGAGCTTGTAATATTAAATCAGTCAAATTACCAAAGTATTGCTCAAATCCCTTTTCCGAAAAGGGATTTGAGAAATTTTGATTGTAAGCACAGACGATTTGCTTTTTAAGAGGAAAGGACCTTCCGCTGCTTCTGTACTATCATTGTAAATGTAGATTCGTATCTCGGTGTTGCAGCTGCTTTTAAACCCTTTGATAGAAGAAACATTGACGTGAATTTAAGGGTAAATGACCAAAAACGAAAATGACCAGAAAATGAAACATAATCAAGAAAACAATAACACAATTAAAAATGAGAAAAAAATCATTTCTCGATATCCCATCCACATTTTTGTCTTTTTGTCTTTCGCCTTGAGTTTGAGCAATGGCTTTTNTCTCCAAGAACCTTTCTGACTCAAAAGTATGACAAAGAGTCTGTCTTAAATGATTTTAGGAAACTACTTAATCTCAAATATATACTGTTTTTTAATCTCAAATCCCTTTTCCGAAAAGGGATTTGAGAAATTTTGATTGTAAGCACAGACGATTTGCTTTTTAAGAGGAAAGGACCTTCCGCTGCTTCTGTACTATCATTGTAAATGTAGATTCGTATCTCGGTGTTGCAGCTGCTTTTAAACCCTTTGATAGAAGAAACATTGACGTGAATTTAAGGGTAAATGACCAAAAACGAAAATGACCAGAAAATGAAACATAATCAAGAAAACAATAACACAATTAAAAATGAGAAAAAAATCATTTCTCGATATCCCATCCACATTTTTGTCTTTTTGTCTTTCGCCTTGAGTTTGAGCAATGGCTTTTTTCTCCCATATTTTGTCTATGGTATTGATCAATAATTAATTGGTAAAGTTGTTGTAAGATTGATAATAATACCCAATGCCTTTTCCTTTGCAACTGTATGTCAGACGTTTGGGAAAGATCCAATATTTGTTTATTGAACTACTTTGACTTAACACTTTTTGGAGAATTTTCAACACATTTACTTGGATTTTAGAGGAAGATTTTATTAAACAAGACCCGTGGAATGTGTTTGCTGGTAAAAACAGGATGACAAATTAAAGTTTTTACCCAGCCTTTAAGGATCTGTTGTTTAATAGAAACTTTAAGAAAACTTTGCCATATATGAACAGCAAACATGATGTGATGTGATACCTTTGCGACCTGATTCTGGGTGAAACGATAGAAAATTTACATTCATCTGCTATTGTTTACATAATTTTACAAATGTTTAAGTCGTTGCAGTACATTTTTTCCTTCTCAATACTTGAAAAGTGATACGAAGAATCTTAGTACGTATGTCATTTAATTTGTAGTGAATATAAACACTGCTTACCTTTCTCCTTTACTTGTTCAATGTCCGGTTACAGCGTGAGGAAATATTTGTCTCCACAGGTTCTTTTTTTCCTCCTGCCGTTGAAACCCCCTCTTTCGTAGGCACTAGGTGATTTGAATTCATTTATATGCTGATACAACTTAGCTAGATCAAATTTTCTTCGCTTCCATAGGTTAAAAACGTTCGATGCTGTCTTGCTTTGTAGTAGACTTGATTTAATTATTACTAATGTGTATTTGAGATAACCAGATAGGTACAAAACCACGGAGAGATATCCCAGATCAAACGTTTTCCATCTCATTATTTTTATAATTTTTTGCAATCATAATTGTGTTGATCTTAATCTTGCCCAATCTCATTGCATGGCTAAATCTTGGTCAAATCGTAGCTTTGTATGAGCTGTACAAAGCAAGCTTGTTGTACCAGTGGTAAAGACCAATGGCCAAATAATGTATGATGCTGACTTTAATCTTACCCACTTAGTTTCTTTAATCTGACGGTATAATGGAGTCGTGACCACTCTGTTTCATACGTATCAAGAGAAATGACCCCAATGTAAATATCAGTGAAACGTTTAGAATATTTGTAAAAACGAACAAGGGATGCAACAAAAGAATCTTCATCTTAAGTTTTGAATTTTTACGTCCCACTCACCGGAGCTTGTTTAAAACCAGCAAAAATGTCGTACAGTTAGAACTTTAGGATATGTAAGTCGGCAAGAATTCAAAGCAGGAAAAGACTAGAAGAATCTTCTTCTTCTTCTTTGTCTTTCGGCTATATCCCCTTAGGGATCGCCACAGCAAATCAGTCTTCTCCAGCCTGTTCTGTTTGTGGCATCAGCATCCCTTGCACCAACAGTCTCCATCCATATCTCTGTCAATCACGTCCTTCCATCTTTTTCTCGGCCTCCCTCTTCGTCTTCTTCCACGTACTTTATAACTCGCTACCCTACTTCATACATAATCTGCATCACGCCTTGTTATGTGTCCGTACCAGCAAAGTTTTGATTCCCTCATTTTGTCTCTAAGTCTCCTGAAATGGGATGGTTCTCGAATGAGGTCGTTAGGAATTCTATCTAGTCGCGTCACACCTAGTGACCACCTCATCATGCGCATTTCAGCCACTTCTAGATCCGCTTCTTGTCGCTGGGTGGTAACATCAGTTTCCAGACCATATAATAGAACTGGGCGCACTGCCATCTTGTAAACTTTTCCCTTCATCCGTGGTGATATTTTCCTATCGCAAAGTACCCCTGTTATCTTCCTTCAACTATCCCAACCGGCCTGCACTGTTCTCTTTACTTCTCTAGCATAGGTACCGTTTGCTTGTAGAGTTGATCCCAGGTACTTAAATTCGCTCACTTTAGGGATTTCCACCCCTCCCAGCTGTATTCTATCGTTCTGGCTTCCGTTCAAAGCTAGGTTCTGTTTTTGTCCGGTTTACTTTCATTCCTCGCCTCTTCAAGTTATAACACTACCTCTCCAGCTATAATTCAACTTCTTCTCCTTTCTCACTACACAGTACAATATCGTTTGAACATCATATTTTGAAGAGGATATCTTCTTTCATCATCCGTGAGTCTATCTATTACCACTGCAAACAGGAAATGGCTTAAAGCTGAGCCCTTGTACAAGGGCTACCTTCACTTCGAAGTAATCTGTGCTTCCTGTAGCACTTCGAACACAGGTCTTGCTGTCCTTGTACATATCTTGTACCAATCTGATATACTTCTCTGTGATTCCTGACAGCCGCATACAACACCATATCTCCTCTCTGGGTACTTAGTCATATGCTTTCTCTAGATCGATAAATACGTTGTGTAGTTGTTGGTGGTGATCTCGATGTTTCTCGTGGATTCTTAACGCAAACAGTGCACCTGTGGTACTCCATATTGGCATAATAGCAAACTGTTGTTTGCTGATTTCGACTTCTAACCTTAGTCTTTTGTCCATCACTGTCTCCCACAACTTCAGAGTGTGGGACATCAGTTTGATTCCCTTGTAGTTCCTACACTCCCGCGCATCACCTTTTTCTTTATAAACCGGTATCAACACTCTTCCACCATTCCTCCGGCATCTCGTCCTCTTGGGTTTTCCAAATTTAACAGTCCTTGAAAATATTCCTTTCACCGCTTCAAAACATCTTCCTCAATTGTTAACAATTGTCATTTTCGTCCTTCACATGCTGGATATCTTTTCCTGAACGGTTTTTTTGTTTGGCAATTCTGAATAGCTCTTTCTCGCCTTTTTTTGAGTTTAGTCGGTGATATAGCTTATCGTAAGACTGATCTCTTGCTTCAGCTACTCTACGTTTTGTCTCCCTTCTAGCGGTAATATACTCTTGCTCGTCTTGTTCATCTCCACTTTAATCAAATCTCTTCTTCACCTGTTTCTTTCGTTTTATACTGGCTTGAACGAGTTCATTCCACCACCAGGTCTCTTTGCTCCTCTGATGATGTTCTGTCGTACCCAGGGCCGTTTGTGCTGACTCTTATTTCGTCTGTTATCCCTTGCCAGTGCTCCAAGATATTTCCTTGAAAGTTTATAAATTCTCAGGTATATTTGAAAACTTATGAATATCATCCTACCTAATAGAATATTCTTTCTAAATAGAATTTTTGTTAGAATATGCTTGCAAGATATATGGAATCACCTGGAGCCTATAAGACATTTGATGAAATTTCGTGATCAAAGTGATAGTCTGGGAAGTATTTTCTAGAGTTCGTATCAAGTTATCAGTGAGATCTTTATAAATAAGTTTAAGGATAATCTTTAAGCAGAACACAAGATATGAAGATTAATTTATTAATATTCAATACTCAAAATCCAAGACACTTGATCAAATCATAAGGTCACAATAAAAGCCTAACTATCAAGATCCTTATTCAATATACTTATGAACTTAATTAAAGTGGCTAGATTTAAACGGAGGCGTACATTAAGAACTGTTTTTAACAAAGCTTTATATTTTGAAGTGAATACAGAAAGCAAAAATGTTGTTTTTTTGTTTTTAGGTTATGTTTACTTTAACAGCTGTATCGCTCGATTAGTTTGATTTTTCTACCATGTTACAGAAATGGCCTTAAATAATTTAACAATTTGTGATCTACTTTTGTCATTAATATTAGAACTAAAGTGATTTTCTCACTGAGAAAAAAATAGGTAAAATATAATGCCACAGGCTTTTTTAATTAAAGTCTACAATACGTAAGGTAGGATAAGTGCTTTGAATAAATATATACATAAATTTAAATAAACGATTAGTGGTACAAAACTTAAAAAGCACTATTAAAATAAAGTTCAACTCGGCTGATAGCTATTTTGGTGGCACTCTACTCGACCAAAGGCGCGAGAATAGAAAAACTAAAATCAATATGCTTTTTATTCTCGAGCAAACACCCTTAACATATTCTTTTGAGAACGGCAAATATTTTTTTTACCGAAGTGCAGAAGACGTGTGACATCAGAGTGACAAAGTTGAGCATGAATATTCTGTAGATAATTTGAAACAACATGACAGTGAGCACGTGTGAATGTGCCTGCAACTACATTACGTTTTCCTTCACTATATTTGATGTAGTCAGTGAATTCGGCTAGTTCCATGCGCCAGACTCTAGATCTTATTTTCCTTTATCTTAGTACCCTTTTGATTACATGACAAGGAGCGTTGGTCAGTTATCAGGGTACGATTGACGAGAGAGCAGAACGTTAAAATCTCGGACAGACTGAATTATAGAGTTTGCCTCTTTTTTTATTTAGAGAAGCCGACATAGCAACATTAAAAGCATCGCTTTTTGCCACAAAAGGAATATCTACACCAGTTAGCGACAGAACCACCTCCTTGACCTCTGCCTTAATAGCAAGAAATGAAGCATTTGTTGTTTTGTTAAGTGGAAAAGCCTCACCTTCTGCTAATGCATTAATTTTAACAGAAAATTAAGAAATCCATTTAGCATAGTAGGCAAATATTTCCAAAGCTCGTTTAATGAAACTTAAATTCGAAGTGGGGTGAATACTCTAATGACGGTCTTAATTCCTCTTTGGCTTGATAATGTTGTGAGGATCTCGATAGTTAAGAATGTCAACAGCTGGTGCAGACTGTACGATTTTCGATTTATTGAAGGTTATGTTTTAGTTTTTAATCATTTCTTTAAAAGCTGCCTCATTTTTCATCACGTCAGCCTAATCCATTTTACCGATAGTGATATTATTAAGATGAGATGAGCATACTTAGGAGGGATGGATTTTATAGAAGAAAATCAAGCGGTGAGAATTTGTAAATTAATAGAAAAGCATGAGGTAGAAGACTAACAAGTTTTTAAGGAGCTTATAAGGAAAGTCATGACTCGCATGATCTATGACTACATCAACGAACGAATAAATAAGATAAAACAATGCAAAAGGAAGAGAAAGATGTAAAGCAAGACACAGCAATGGTAATGAAGAAGTAGACACACCAACAATTTTCAATGATGGAGCTGTAATAACTGGCGTAGAAAAACGTACAGAATGAAAAAGCAGGATGGCGAAGATTGGAAAACACATCTGGGCGTATGAACAAAGAAGAAGAAAGGAAAGGAAAATTAGAGAAAAGCAACTCCAAACTGAAATATAAACAAAATATACAGAGGAAGATTATGGCTGGCTGTGGTGTAACGCAGATCCAGTAAAGACTGCTCAATATCTTTACTATTAAAAACAGATGGTAGAAACAATAGCATGGAAGAAAATGCGAAGACAAATACCAGAGAATATGTGCTGGTTATGCAGCAAGTAGAGAGAGACAATGCATTGTCTTTTCTCCTGATGCAAAAAGGTGGTAGGAATAGGATATGTTAAAAAACATGACAACATCTCGAAAGTACTAGTGATCAAGTGGGAGAGTGAAAATGGAATATTGACAGAAGATGCAATGTGGTAAGGAGAAAAATGGAAAGATGAAAAGCACTTGAAAACAATGGAAAAAATGTGTTTGGATTGGAAACGTCCGAGGAGGACAGACAGCACAGCAAGAAGACCAGATTTAATACTTGAATATGTAAAAGAGAAAACGGTACTCTTAACTGATATGGCGTTTTCGAATGGAAAGAACAAAAATGGTGAGAGAAAATAGAAGATACGCAAGTACCAACAGCTTTGTTTTTAATTACAAGGACAAGGGGGGTATGCAGTAACGATTGTACCAGTCATCATGGGATATTTAGGAGTGGAAATTAAAGAAAAGTGTTCTCTGAACTATTGATTACATGATGCAAAAAAATTTCCATTCACATTTTGGTAGCATACATCAACAGCCAATTGTATTTTACTTTATCAAATAAAATGTCCAGTTTTTATGACAAACATACAATGAGGCAGGAAAAGGAAGAAAGACATGGGGTAAAGAAACAGGAATTACACATGAGACGAAATCGTTACTTCTACCAGCTCATGAGACAGCAGTAAGAACCAGTGTTAACAAGTCCAAAATTGACAAAACACAGGAAGGAAGCAAATGTTGAATGCGTGGAAAGGTAGACATAAATCACATTATCAGTAAATGTGCCATGCTAACCAAAATAAAAAAAAGTACCCTACCATTGCTCTGAAAGGAAAATCGATTAAGGACTGTGTCGAATGTATAGATACAGTTACCAAAAATGACAACTGTAGATTACTTTGGGATTTTAATATCCAGACAGATCATGTTATACATGCAATTCAGAAAAATTCCCCAAAGATTGGGTGACCTTAACAGAGGAACACGAATTGCTGAATTGCAGAAAAATGTCATGATGTATTCTGCAAGGATTGTCTGTAGAGTGCTTGAAACATTAAAGTAGTCTTGTTGGTGTTACGTTCCAAGACCCTGTTACGACTAATAAAGGCAGTGTGCGACAAAATTAATAATGGAAATTTTCTATTTTTTATCAGACAGGTACAATTACAATTCTCGCCAATCAAAGTAGTTGTATTGGCTTGTCTACTTAACAAATTTAATTCTTTACCTCCAAAATTAATAAAACGACAACGCGTCAGTGTTTGTCTTTGGCTGGTTTCTACAACAGAAAATGGTGTATGTAGTTGTAATAATTATGTTGGAATATTTAGGGTGAAAAAAGCGTTTAATTTTTGTTGTCGATCTTTAAAGGGTTGCACGTTTTACTGTAAGTAAAATAAAATGAACCAAATATATGTAAAGAGCTTGTGAAAAGATTTACGAAGCTAAGTCTCGAAATGCTGGAAAGGGAATCACGAATCAAAGGATGGTGTTTTTAATATTTTTGAGTAGCATTTTATACTGGTACCTTTTGTACCCAATAGTGAATTCAAGCATGGAAAACTGTTTTTGAGGAGTAGTTAAGAGCAAATCAGGTTCCATTAGATCTCCAGTTATAATAATGTTATAACATATAGAAATGTTTTGGATTCAAATCAGAAAGGGCAATAAGAAGATAGACTGAGATTCCATTTGGATTAATTTTACAAGTGGCGAGGGTATTGTTTAAATCAGGGGCGGCGTAGAGCACTGTCAATTTACTATTGGTTTCTATGCGACCGCAAGAAAATTTTGTGGTGTCCGGGGGTTCCTTGGAAAGATTTTTGTGACAACACCCATTTTTTACCTGGGAACGCCCATTTTTGCACCAGTTTGTAAACAACAAAACGAAGTTAACTTGAAGAGATTACTACTTTGTATTGCTTCAAATATGAAGATATGTGGAATTCTAACATTATGATACTACATTCTATGGTAAATGCAATCACTTTATTTTCTTGAAAATCGTTCCAAGCGCTTTTCGTTGTTTCTTTTGAACCTCGTCACGACATTTTCGTATAAACCTGATTGCTTTGCAAACCATCTTAACAAAGTGTGTTCAACTTGAAGTAAAACCAGATGCTCCTTTCTGGTTTGGAGCATGCGGAACCTTGAGTACGAAATAACTCGCTTCATTCCACTGAAGACCCTTTCACAGTGCACACTTGTCAAAGGGTTGATTGCCGCGATCTTCAATAAAAGCATAACTTGAGGAAGAGCATCTACTATTGATTTGCAAAAACAAGTAGTATGACCCCCCTTTTATAAGTACTGGTGGGTCAAAAACATAAAAGCTTCTTCAGTTGTATACTGAAATTCACTAAAAAAGGATTTTATCTTCTGCGTATCTCCCATAACCAAACAAGGCCAGCAAGAGTACGTTTTTCTCTTTTTCTCCACATGTCCATGAGAATGTATTATAAACGACTTGGCAAGACCTTTTTTTTCAGTGAAACTTCTGGACATGGTCGTCCAGACCTGTCGTTTGGTATCATTTGGTACTTTTTTGAAAATATTTTTTATGAAACTAGTGAAGTCAAATTATGGGGAACAATTACTATTAGAATAATAGTATTAATATTTCTCTCCGCCGCCCCTGGTTTCAATAATATTTTTGGATAGCTTACTTTGCCCTAAAAAATAACGATTTAGAAATTCAATGATTGAGTGATTTAAAGGTTCGTTGATTTCAAACGCCCCTGCTTAAAAAAACTAACTGGTTTTGACCGGCAGGAAGAGGGGGGAAGGTGTCAGGGGATAAAATCATACTATATATATATTAACAACACCCATTCAACATGGAAACTGTTGCTGGGCTTGAATCAATGGAGTTAAGAAGAGGCCTCAAATCTCACTGATTTGGAGAAAGCAAAGACAATAAACAGGCGTCCAATGTACAAATAGTCAACAAAAATTATTCAAAATCGTCTCATGCGATTCAGCTTTATACCTAACACAAAAAAGACCGCTAAGAACCTGAACATTTCAGAAGATGCACACCCTAGAGAACTTTATTGACTGCCTTGGAATCAATCAACCTTGGAAAATCCAAATTGCCTCAAAACTGCCCCAAATTACCACTTAAATACAGGGAATTGACAACAAAAATGAAATGAATATTGCTGACCTGAAGGCACGAGCTTCAAAACAGAAAAACCAGATGTCCTCTAGGAACACTTTGACCATAGTCTATACAGAAGGTTCAGACACAGGCTCTGGTAAAGATTGAGGTGGAGACGTTTATAAAGGACAGACAGACACCACCACCGCTAGTCTTCACATACCCACAGGTTCAACATACTCCAACTATAAGGCTGAATGGATGGCTATTGAAACTGCTATCACTCACCTCCTGAACAGAGACTCCAACTATAAGAGATCTTTAGTATTTCTTAGTAATGCAAAATCAGTCTTTCAGGCCCACAGCAGACCCAGGAATCATTGCATGAAAAAACCCCTTAAATTGTTATGCGAATTACAGTCAACAAGAACAAGAATTCTGCATTAGTTACCTGGCCACTGTAAAATCTCAGAAAAAAAAGCAGCAGACCCACTTGCCATGAAAGGTGCCCAAATGGAATAAATACAGGAATATATAAATCTGGAGAAGACTAAAATGGTCACAAAACATGCAGTCAAAAACATGTAGAACGATTACCATCCTAACTATAACAGGAATAATCGCTATTACAGACTAACACGCACCGAAGACTGATCAGATTCAGATGTAATCACAACAGAATGAAGGAACATCCTTACTACAGACTTAAGCTTGAGAACTCGTCAGAATGCCGATGTGGCAAAGAACCAGAGGATGCCCTTCAACATTGCCCCAGATTTTTAAACCTCCGCACCCAAACGTGGAAGAAACCGACACAACTGGAAGAAAAGCTGTAAGGCACCTTTAACTATCTACGCTGTACTACAGAGTTTATCATAACCACCAGCATTGGAATCTACCTTTTGTCACCAAGAACGGAGAAGTAGAATAAGAATAAGAAGAGTAAGAATTTTTTTAAAGGTACCACTTTCGAGGCCACCAGCCTTAAAAATTTTAATATTATCTCAGTGTACTTATTACTTATAGATAACAGACCATGCTATTGTAGTCAAATCATTAATGACATTGCAATATTCATTCCATCGTAACACTGTAACATGTCCGTAGCAATTATTTTTTTTTATAAAAGTCATACGATCATAACATAATCCATTTCAGTATTTTCTGTTTAGTACAAAAGCATAAGAAACATGGATTTCCCCTTCTGGTCTTCCGACTACAAAATTCTATTGAATTCTTTCCTTTCACACCATTTGGCATCTGCCACCACTGAGTTAACTGTCACTACTGTACCACTTGTCGCGAGTGAGTCCATAGCTTTTTGTGGTCAAGGCCTCTTTTCATATGGCAGTAGAAAAAGCAGCAAATGGTAATAGACAAACAGGTGCAAGTGCTATAAAGCTAAGAGACTTTGTAACAGCAGATGGTACAAGGGACTCATCTCCCAAAATAAGAAAAAATTAATATCGGTTGCATTGGTCATCAACATATGGTATTATGATAAGTTCCTTTAACTAATCAATTATGCCGTGTGTGGTGCTGAATTTTGATAAGATGTGAACAAAGTTTTTGACCAAACATCCTTTCTTTCCTGAAAAAACACAGTGTTTTACATGAACAACGTATTCTAGTGTTCCTTGAAATCCCTAGTTACATTAATTTACTGTAAGTTGTATATCACACCCAGGTTTTCTAGTATTCTATTATATCTTGATCGCAGTTCGTATTAGTAGTAAGGACTGAGCAGAATAGTATTATCATAGTAGTTGTTCTTATTTTTGTTACTATACAATATATACATATATATAGTATATATTTATATATATGTATGTATATATGTGTGTATATATTTTTTATTTTTTTTTAAGGTTATTTTCCCCTGACGGTGTTCAGACGGTGTCCTTCATAGGGACTTGGATTTGGCAGTGAGGAATTTCTTGGCCGGAGGGCCTTCCTGACACCAACTAATGTCTTTTCCCTTTTTTTTGAAGTTCCCAAGTCATCGGCTCGGCGAATCGAACCCCGAACCTCTTGGTTGCACTGATCATTAAGCTACGTCTCCTCTATAATTTATATTTATATATGTAAATATATTTATTAATAGGAGAAATTGCAATCGGAATATACCAGAAAATTTGCGGAAAGTAGGAGAAGCAGTCAGTTCGCTCGCTTCAGTTAGGAAAGATATGAAAGAGCCTAAAAGTGAGTTCTTGACAAAACGTGGAAGAAAATTGACTCTGAACTCTTGGAAGGTTTGAAAGATAAAGACATCCGTAAAGAAAAGGCCACAAGTTTTCATGATTACAGCAAGTTGTAAAGTACTCCGAGGGAGATAAGCAGAGACCAAGAAGTCCTTAATTTAGGAAATTTAGTCACCAGTAGAAGTCTGCTGGCTTCAGAAGACACGCACAGTGCTTTTATCAGAAAGTACTATCTAGAATTTTCTGTACCAATGATCCTGACAAAGAACAACCACAGGGACTGTTATGGCTAAGGTAAGGGTAACGACTATGGAAAATTATCTGAGAATGACAAGAAATCAGTTAAACGGTGGGGTGTACCATTTAAATTGTTTCCTTCAACCTTCAGAATTGAGAATGTCATTCGACGACGGCAGAGGAAATATTTGTTGTCATGTATCGTAACAAAGGGTCTCATTTTATTTATTCCTAGTGCGATTTAGAATAATTTTGGTGAACATATTTGGAAGCCCATACCAAAGCTTTTGATTTGTCTGTTATTTCAATCAGTGTATGGTTGCTTCTCTGTGAATAATTACAGTTTTTTACAAACAGAGTGAAATTAGTCAACAAAACAGCGATTAAGGCCAAACTAAGTACAACAATAGTAGGTTGCTAACGCCTGGTTCATAAATTTCTGTATCGTTAGTGTAGTGTTTTGGAANGGTGTACCATTTAAATTGTTTCCTTCAACCTTCAGAATTGAGAATGTCATTCGACGACGGCAGAGGAAATATTTGTTGTTATGTATCGTAACAAAGGGTCTCATTTTATTTATTCCTAGTGCGATTTAGAATAATTTTGGTGAACATATTTGGAAGCCCATACCAAAGCTTTTGATTTGTCTGTTATTTCAATCAGTGTATGGTTGCTTCTCTGTGAATAATTACAGTTTTTTACAAACAGAGTGAAATTAGTCAACAAAACAGCGATTAAGGCCAAACTAAGTACAATAATAGTATCGTTAGTGTAGTGTTTTGGAAAACACAGCTGTTTCAGCCTCAGCAGTTTTACTGTTGGCAACAGCTTCTTACAAAACGTTATTGTCGCCAAACTGAGATAACTTCATTTATAACAAGAAAAAGCCATATTCTGTGTGCCTGAATATCTGCCAAAAAGACCTACGGTCTGAATCTTTATCGGAGGATTAAATATTTCTCCTACCTAGTGTTTGACCTAGCAAACGATGTCTTGAAATACTTTTTTTGGCTGTTAAAGTTTGTAACTTGCTTTTAATTGTATTGAATTAAAAAGTAATTTTTAAATTAAAAGTATAATCCTTTCTTCTTTATAACGTATCTACACTTTTTTCTTTACTAGATTTTTAAATGGAGTTGTAAGAGAAGTTATTTAGACTGACTTCTGATAAGTTTACACTAAATCTGTGGTATTTGAAATTACACTTAAAATAAATAAATATTTGATGATCTTTAATTGAGAAAATGAGCCAAGACTGTTGTGAATACACAAACCTTTAAAAAGATAAGATAAAGAGCTTAAATTGATTGATGAATAGTTAAAATAAATTGTTAAGATAGTAAAATATAGAGGTAAACTGAGGAAGACAAATTTCGGATTTTAGGGTTATGTTGTCACCAACTTTCAATTAAACTAATGTCACCAAATGCAATAGTATTTTTAAAACGCCAATCCGAATGACTGGTTAGTTTTACAATGTCAGTTTTTCATTTTATTTAATGAGCATTTTACTAAGATAAATATTTGTATAAACAATACAAAACCAGCTGTATCGGAATCATTCGTAAAATAACGATCACTGAATTCTAGATCCTTCCAATTTTTGTAATTTTGCTCTGTAATACGTCCCGAAATTGGACTTATATATAAAGGGATTCGTGCTTGAAGCAGTGTATATCCATCAGTCGGTAAACACATTCCTCCATAATCTTTGTGGGAGAATGTTCCTACCATCCGATTGGTGTAAAATTCTTCGCTTTACCCAGATTACAAAATAGTACAACAATTTTTGCTACTTTTCCTGCTTTGAGAGGAATTTTTTAACTTATGTTAAGTCCTCGTATTTTTTAAAGCAGTTGCCAGTCAATAATGCAGTGTTCTTTCATTTTAAATTTAATGCCTTTCTCTGTTATGGTATTTCTTGGCCTTCCTTGAACTTTGAAACAGTATACCATGCTTTCTTGTGCTGTGGATAAACTTTCAAATCTATTTATTGCGTCAAACGCTAACGATAGGTTGATTCCTGTAATAAATAGCTTTGTTCTTTCGGATTTATGTGTTTTGGCACAAAGCCACTTGTGTACCCACACTACGTCTGTGGTATTCCTTCCTTGCATACAAGCACTTTGTGGTTGTGATGGATATTCATCGACATTTCCTTTGATCCTTTCGAGCGTTACATCAGACAAAACATTCATTAGTGTGGGTATCAAATTTATAGGTCTCTGATTTTATACAGCTCTTCCTTTTTTCCGCAGGCCTTGGTATACCTTTCAAAAGTGATTTACTAAGTTCAAGAGAACCACATTTTCTTACTATATCGTTGAAAATAACTGAAACTTTTTTCTCCAATCTCTCCTTATCTAATGAATTTCACAGTTGTGATGTTATGTCTTGCACTTCCTTTTTTCTCTTGGACTTTAGATTTTATTCTTGAATGGTTATATGGTTATTCAAAGGTATGTTTCACTGATGCTTTTCGATTTTTATAATGTTTTGTTGGTTTGGATGATACAGTAGATTTAGATTAATAATGATTTTTTACGATGTCATGCATTTATTTTTTTTGTCACTTGTTATTTTTCTGTTTCGTTCATAAAATAAGTCTATTTAGTGTCCTCACAGCCTCAAACATTGTGCTATCATTTTTACTTTCTGAAACTACTCCAGCTCTTTTATCGATTTGCTTTTCTTGTTTTTTACCCTCACTTTTGATCAACTTTGAAATACTATTTCTTTTTTTGTTCAACGCCTTGCATATTTCAACAATTATACAGTTTGAATTTGAGAGCTCAATGCTTTACCTTTCTTTAACAATTTATCAATACTTTCATTAAAGTGTTTCACATTTTTGTTCACACTAAGACTTCTAAGCATTCTCTCTGCAGTTTCTAAAATAGTTTCCTTCAACATCCCACTTGGGAGTCTTTTTATTCTGTTTATCTTTTTATACTTCCTGCTTCTCAAGTTTGTAATCCACATCATTCACTAACTTCCTGGTATTGAACTTTTACTCAATTACTCTTTTGACATTTTTATATTACCTATGTAGTTTAATATTTACTCGAAACACAACAAGTCTATGATCATTATCAATCATAGTCTCACTATAATATATGGCACCAGTTAGCACTTGTTTTCTGCATATTATTATTATTATTATTATTATTATTATTATTTCATAATTTTTGTACAGGTAAATCGTAATCAATAAATTTGAAATACTGTTCTCCCTATGAGACTTGTGGTACCATTAAATAATCAATTTGATTGTGTACCATAATCAGTGTTTTGTTATTTTACATGTTTTTCGCCTCCTTTCTCAATTTGACTGTTGTCTCGTTGGATGTAGGAAGTAGCTGTCACTAACAGATAAACCATTTAAGTCACAGACGTCTAACACCCTTGTCCACTTGTATTCCTACGACATCTGCACTATTTTCCTATCCTCGTTTAGTCTTGTAGTTTCTTGGCAACCTTAGCACTGAAGGCACCTGCTGTTAGTGATAAATATTTGAAGTTCAAAATAATATCTTTTAAGATATCATAGACTTCATCAAGTTCAGAGAAATAATCTTTCACTCTCTGTGTATGAGGTACGTATCAATTTATTACATTTACCCACATTTATTTCTAATTTTCATCCTTTACTCTCAACTGCGGAAGAGCTAGTCTTTCATCAACTTTCCAATTTATGAATGTGATCTTTCAAAGTTTTTGGCACTAAAAATTGATTTCTGTAATATGGATTACCCGGCTTTAAACCTTTCAATCTACTTCAATATAGGTTAATATTCATCCCTTCTTAAATTTTCTCTCTTGTAAACAGCAGACCTCGACATTTTATTGTGAGAAGCCCATTGTCTTTGTTTAATTTCATTTTTCAACCCACGAACATTAGAAGCTGCTAAATTAATAGCTTTCATGCTTGATATAAGTCTGAATCTGTAATCCATAACTTAATTCTAGTTTTCAGACTTCAGCTAACTGGAGTCTCGTCACTCCTCCTCCATCGTTATTGAAATTAAAATGATAGAATAAAATAGCATACGTACGTACTCTTGATCTAATCCCGTCTGATAAGCCTGTTAAGAAAAAACACATTAAAAGAAAAAACCTTTTGTGTTTCAAACTGGCAAAGCTTAAAATTATAAACCCAATATAAACATGTAAAGTAGGCTAATTACTGACGTCAAAAGTCATGAGGTTAGCATGATTAGATATGTCAACAAAACATAGCCATTTCTAGAAACTCAAATGATATATCATTTGAGTCAAGAATAAAAAGAATAATAAGAATTGGGTACCCTAACATCTGTTATGTTAAATAAAGCTTCATATGCTTTTGCTTTGTTTGGATCATCATTAGAAGTATGAAGGGGTGTAATCTAGCTTCAGATTTGTCACCTATATATCCATTTTGATGAAAGGCATCCTTTACTGTGTGTCATATTAATGTGTCTTCTAAAGTCCCAATTTGATTCACAAACTGTTTCACACATAACACATGTAAATAACATTTCTTTGAACACCTAATAACAACAAAAAGGAACGGCACTGTTAATATCAACAGTTGCATATTGAATATTCCTAAGATAATTGACATTAACTGATATCGTGCAATTTCTTCATTTGGAGACTAAAAGAACAGTAATGCAAAAAACTAAAATTCTACAGACAGACATAAGTAAAACCCATCCTAAAATGTCGACATATATATAGTCTTTTTTAACACAAAAAATGACTTGACGTAGCTCGTGAAATTAAAGCCAAAATGCTGTACAATTTAACTTAGCAAGTTAAGGAAGAAAATGAAAGTGAAATACAAAATTAACTCATTCAAGTTATATTAGGGGGTATTAAGTTTGTATATTCTTCGTCTTGTTAAACAATACCTTCACCAATAAGGTCAAAAATCGTATTCAAATCATCATCATATATAAATTGATCCTCTGTTGGTATTGAATTTCATTGTCTGTTGTAAAATTGATGCACTCTCAGGATCCCGTGATAAGTGAATTTAAGTACCCAAGGGGAAAAGAGTGTGTTAGCTTTTGTCAGCTTTCAGACAATAGTTGGTTTTTTTAGTGTAGAACAACGATGAATCTTCGAAATCCTTTAGTTGTTACCAGACGAATTCTGAAAAAAATAAATTTATTTAAAGTTTTACTTCAAGTAAAGCCTGAACCTTATAAAAAGGAGATAAACATTGCTAAAGGACCATTTCAAGGCTAGAATGATTATTTATTACTAAATAACAGCGATTTGTTGATAAGACTGTTATCTACCATAATGCTTTTAGAAGTTAATTTACATGCTTAATTCATATGAAAATTGCTTCATTTTCGGTTTCCATGAGTTTCATACCAAAATGGCTTGATCAGCTCAATAGCTTTAGCTATCGATTACGAAAAATGGATGGATAGAAAACTGATTAACATAATAAAAGAGAGAAATGACGCTAAAGTCGTTTAACATGCAACTTGCGGGCTGTATTTTGTTTCCTTTTATATTTATGAAATAGTGTTTACCTGTGATTAGTAAAGTCTTCACAATGGAATTTAACTATTTCCCTGATTAAATAGTCTTGGAAAGTTTGGGGGTGATAAAGGGGGTAAGACGTTGCTTTTCTTTCAAAAAAGTTTTGAACTGGAGTTGGTTTAGCAAGAGTGGCACATGGGTATTGCCACCGCCCTAGCCTTTGTTTTGCGAGAGATCATCCTGTTTCTACACAACTACCATTCGGTATTTTAACTCATAAGTAAAACAATGCTGTTTACAAAATCATAAGGAAAAATGGAGATCTAAGTTGGGCCTCTTTTCCTGCATTTCAAATTGGAAATAAAATTGTTGCATATATTTATACTAGTCAAATGCAGAAATGACGTTGCAACCAAAACAAAAATCTGGGAGTGATTCCTTGCAGGTTTTTGAAATGTGAAACTTGAATGCTTAATCTTGTTCCTAGCTACTTAGTCTTTTTGTTGAAAAATAGTTTTCTAATATGGAAAGAGAATTATTTCATTGCTTGTGACACAATAGTATACCATAAAATCCTCTGTGTGAACTGCACTTTTTTCTTTGTTTTATTTCCCAAAAAAGGCCTAACAGAGATACTGGTGGAGGGCAAACATGGAAGTCAGTATCAAAATCCTGGTAATTATAAACAAAAGACAGAAACAGCTTTTATAAGTCAAGACTAGTAGAAGAAGCAAGAAACTAGTTTCATTATCTACATATCATGTGACACACTCCAGCTTGGAGAAGGGGAGCATTCACAGGAATCAATCTCAAATAATGCAACTAGTGCACTATAAAATTGGATGTATCCTAAATTAACGCCTTCACATGTAAAAGCGAATTTTGAAAACGTAGAGGCATCATATTTAACCTGCGTAGATTCCTATTTATTATTAAAAAGTAGCCAAACTGTTTGGGGAAAAAATCTCACAAATTGGTAGGGTGAGGATTTAATCTATTAACTTTTTATATTACTCAACATATTTTAATGCTCTAACATTTTCCCACTAAGTAATAAATAAACACATAAATAAGACACATTTCTATGAAATCAAGAGTTAGTACAAGTTAAGTGGTTTTTCGGGATTAATTGGGGGCTTCAAAGTTTTAGTTTGTACAAAAACTCGTGAAGCAGGGCCAAAAGATACAATTCTGGCTTTGATAATAACCTTTTTCTCTATATGGTGGCTGCTATATCTCTAAAAATGACTCCAATAAACTGACAGAAATATTTAGACCATAGCGTAAAAATTATTCAAAGTACCCAAATCAATTTTTGGAATAATCACGTTTATGTAACATTATACTTTAAACATTATTACTGTTTATCTTCTTCTTATTCTTCTTTTCCTTCGGTCTTCTTTCAACGTCAAGTTGGGTCAGCCGCTCGGCATTTCTTCTTCCACACTCTCCTTTTACTTGCATCGTCCTCCTCAGCGCCAACTGTTTTCATATCAATCTGCACTCTGTCTCTCCATCTCAACTTCTGGAGCCCTCTACTTCTTTCCCCCACTACCTGCTTCCCACTGATGGTTCACTTGCTTCACAGTACTTTCCTTCTCTCTCCTTATAAGGTGTCCAAACCGGCGGAGTCGAGCCTCTTTAGCCTTTCTCCCTACTTTGACTACTTTGGCACGCCTTCCCAAATCTGCACTTGGTCTGTGCTCCCACAGAGATTCTCTAGTCATCCATCGTACTATCCTCATCTCGGTGGTTTCCAGCTTCCTTTCTTGTGCTTTCTTCAATGGCCAGGTTTCAGCTCCAAAGCATAACAAGTCTGATGTCTGTTTTATAGAAATAGCTCTTGAGATGGAATGGCAACTTTTTGTCGCAGACAACTGCACTACTCTCAGACCATTTCCTCCAGGCATTCCCAATTCTTGCCTTGACTTCTTCCTCGCAAACTCCTTTCTTTTCAATGATGGAATCTAAATACTTGAACTTATCCACTTACCCACTCAGGCAGGATGGCCAACAAAAAAAGGACTCCATTCCCTGTGAGGGGTGGCTGACTGAGTAGAGGTCAGGAATGTCCAAAACTCTGAGCCTCGAACTGGCCCGCATACCCAAACTACACTTCATCTATTCAACTCCAAATCATTGCCTGGACAATTTCAGAATTTTCTGGGTTTTTTGGTTCTCGTGTTCATTTCTTTGAAAACATAATACATGACTTTTCAGCAGGAAGTTTGATTAATCATTGCATGCTTTATTCTTATGGTCAACGTCTAATACTGAGCGGCTTGCATAATTGTTTTACATAACGACGTTCTACACACATGACTGGCAACTTCATTAAAAATATGTATGAGAGAAAATCCACTAGAAAATAATGTTCCCAGGTCCCATTAGTCCCCTCGATCAAGATCAGAAATATAAAAAAGTGTCTCAGTTTACACTGTCATTCCAGACAATGTGTCCAGCAATATGTAAAAGTGGCATCTTACTTTCAACGAACAAAGACTCCTCTCTATCACCAAGATTCTAAATGAGTGTCCACACATTGCAATCTAAAGTGTACATACATAATTGATGTGTGTCACTCGTCGCAATTCTAATTCTTGATATCAATACAAAGTTCAAGATAAAGTTTTGTTCTTTAAATATTTACGTTTTTCAGTACTTGCTCCACCTGTTCTCGGTCTTAAGTTCCCACACCTTTGTTCCAAGACTGTGAAGTGTCCTAGAACTTGGGTTAAATCAACAATTCCATTGCAAGCATGGAAAAATCAGTAGCAGTGTCTTTGGTGACTTGTTACTTCCTTTTCCTTTTATATATTTGGCATATTCTCTGTAATCATAGTACAATTTTCAGGAGAAACGCCAATCACAAATTGTCCTTTGAAAACATCGCAGGTCTGCTTGGATTACATAAAGGGCATTTACAAATAAGCCTTCTACATAAACAAATTTTCAAAGCCAATAGCTTTTTGTAAAGAATCAATTGTGTCACTGAAATTTACTATTTCAAAAAATGCTTTCAAGGCAGTGACTGTTTCATCATAAATAAAATTTTAAACACATCCCTTCATTTTGATTTTCTGTTTGCTTTTGCCTCAACGCCACCATCACTGAGTTTTGACATTTTTACTCTGTTTCTCTATTCAAGACAGTAGAGATAAATGATATTAGACCACGTAACAACTTTAACTTCTTATCATCTTTATAAAATGCTTGGTTTTTTTAATGGTCCAATAATTTTGGATTGATTTCAATAAACTTCGAATAAAAGAAAAATATATTAACTGTAAGTCAGTACTTAAGACAGTAATATCTTTGAAAAAATTCTGATACACAGCCTTAATACTACAAATTTTAGAGATAGGATTACTACCAGAATTTTTCACATTATTTACAATTACCAGTATTTATTCAAGAAAAATTCATTATCAAGCTTACACACTGGTAGCATTTTACAGAGGAGTTTAGACTTCCAAACAATGACACACAATCATGAAGCTTAATTCTAGAAAAGCAAGGCTGTCAGGTTTTTTATCAGCTCCTTCAGCTGTTTAAATCAACGAAAAAATGTGAAACTGTGGGAAAAAAGACAGAAAAAGGCTAAACAAGAAGATAAGAGTTGTATTTAGACTTCAACATTTAAGTTATATGATGGGGCGAAAACGGCAGGAGTTTACTGGTTTAAGTTAGCAGGACTATTCCCCGATAAGGTGGGATTGCGGTGAAGAAGACAACGAGAAACCACTTTATTAATTTTGCCTAGAATAGTCATAGCTACAAATTCAAAAAATATTTGCAATAACGGTGTAAAGGGTGTTCCAACATCTAATTTGGGCACCTCGCTCGGTAGGGCAGCCTACGTCTAGCCACATGGAACGTTAGGGCTCTTTTCCTGCTTGGTAAGCTAAAAAATGTAAAATAAGAAATGAAAAGAATTAACATAAATATATTAGGTGTAAGTGAGTGCAGGTAAACAGAAAGTGGATCTTTTTAAAGCGGAAACAAAACAGTAGTTTTCTCTGGTGGTAAAACTCACCAGCACGGAGTGGCCTTGATTCTGGATGAAAGAACTGTCAAAAGCCTCTCAGGCTACAGTTCTTTGTCTTAAAGGCTGCTTTTAGTAAAGCTAGAAGCAAAGACTTTCAACATATGCCTAATCCAAGTATACGCCTCCACTTTTGCATCCGACGAGTCTGAATTTGGATCTTTTTGTAACACACTCAATGACGCTTTGAGTCAATCCAAGTCGCAGGAAGTAATAATTGTCATTGTCAATCTTAACGCCAAAGGTAATATGTAATACATAGTTCAAACAACCAGCAAGACATCTATATACCTGGAGAGGTCCAGGGGGTGATATACTCAACCAAATTGAGTACATCAATAAATCATCGCTTCCGGAATGCCATAGTGAGGTGTAAGGCCTATCAAAGTGCTGATTGCGACAGTGATCATAATTCTATGATCGGTGATATCAAGATACGTGTAATGAAAATGAAAGCAAATCACGCTATACAGAGGTGAAATTGAACGGATCTTGAAATACCAGGGAAAAAAACGATAGAAGATACAGTAGCGATACATAACTGGCTCTAAGGGCACAACGAAAAAGGACTGAATCGCGGGGGCTGCGAAAAAGTTAGTAGGAAAGAAAGAAAAACGAAAAAGATAATTTTGGACGAAAGACAGTATCCTGGACAAAAAATAAAAGACGGCAGACGTGTTGCGTACCAAACACTAAATAGAACCATAAAAGAAAATTGTAGGAAAGCAAAATAAGAAAGGATCAATAAACAATGTTAGGAAATTGAAAATGTTAGAAACCCTGAGCCATCAAGCCTATTCAGGAAATAAAAGAAATTGATGGTAAGCAAATATGCATTTCGAATAATTGCATTAAGTCCTCGAAGGGAAGCCATCTGATGGAGAGGGGAGGAATAGCAAATAGATGGAGTGAGTATATTGAGGAGTTATTCAACGATATTAGGGGTGAAAAGCCAAATATTTCCAGAGATTTAGATGGACCAATCATAATAGAAGCGGAAGTAAGATCATTATTGCTCAAAATAAAGAATAACAGAGCAACTGGCCTTGATGAACTGGCTGTAGAAATGTTGAAAGTTTAGATGATTTCGGATTGATGCAGATGGTGACGCAAATGCTAAATAAAACCCATACATCAGGTGGCACACCATATGAATTAAGCAAATCCATTTTTGTTGCGAGCTACACCGTACAATAAATCTTGAGCCACTTGACAATATTAATGGGAATAATTCTGACACGGAAAAGGATTATGCCATAGATGACTTTTAGTCAATTCGGTTTTGGGTCAGACTCCGGAACGAGAAATGCTATATTTACATTACAAACTATATGCCAAAGGGCCTTCGAAATGAATAGGACGCCAAATATGTGTGCTTTATAGATTACAGTAAAGCCTTCGCCAGAGTTCAGCTTAAGAAACTTAATTTTAAGCACTTTAGATATAGCTGGAAGAGACCAGAGAATTATCAGAAACGTGTACTGGGATAAAACCGCCGGTGTACGTATTGATTGAAAGGTGGATAAATTTGGGAAATTAAGACGAGGTGTGAGACAGGGTTGTGTTATGTTTCCTGATCTCTTCAATATATACAGTGAGAAAATATTCTCAGAAGTAGAAAAAGAGGGTGGAATTTTCCTTTGGTGGAGTTCTTATAAATAACATTAGGTACGCTGACGAGGCTTTGCTTGTTACAGACTCCAATGAAAAATTGCAACGGTTGCTTGATCAGATGGTAAAGTATAGTGAAAGAGTGGGGATGAACGTTAATTGTAACAAAAACTTCTCTATATTGATAAGTAAAGCAAATCCAGCACCAAAATGTTCAGTTAAGATTAGTGGAATTGAAATCAAACAGGTCAATAGTTTCAAATATCTTGATTCAATAATCGCACCTAACGGCAGCTGCGAACAAGAGATAACTACAACAATTGGCTCAGCAAATAATGCTTTTGCTAAAATGAGGGATTTTCTCACAAATATTTTTCTATCAGTAAAAACGAAGCTGCGTTTTCTTAATTGTTATATAATTCCAATATTGCTATACTCATGCGAAAGCTGAAGAATCTCTAAAAAGTTGGTTAACCGTCTAAAAGCTGCAAAGATGTAGTTTCACAGACGTATTCTCAAATTATCATGGGCAGATAGGATAACGAAGGAAGAAGTACAGAGAAGACTAAACGTTAGATGTAACATTGGTTTCTCATATTCAATCTTTTGGTAGGCCTGCGTCTGAAAAGAAAACTATAAGACGAAGACAGTTTGAGTTCTTTGGACATATTGTTAAAAAAGTAGGGTTCGAATATTTAGCTATTACTGTGAAAGTAGATGGATGAAAAAGTAGAGGAAGAAGTAGGCTCATATATGCGAGTGAACTAGCAAAACTGATTAACTGCTCCAATATGGAAATCATAAGAAAGGTGAAAAATATAATAGAATGAAGAGCCATGGTCGCCTACGCCTTATCAAGGCATGGTACTTAAAGAAAAAGAAGATGGAGGAAAGCAAAAAGAGTCATACAAAATAAACGTCGAAGAAAAAAAACTACATTCAAATAACTATTTATCACAATGAGGAGAAACAACTGCATGCGATGAGGACCTTGACAGAAACGATTCATACAGGTTAGAAAAAACTGAGCTGGTACTAGCAAGAAGAACAAATCAGAATAGTCTCTATCATAACACTTATAGAAAAGATAAAAACAAGCTACATTTCTTCTTTGAGAAAAATGGTAAAGAGTAACAACAAGAGTTGGACCTATCAAGGTACAAACACATATCTGAACACGATAAATAACATCAAAATTAGAGCAGGGAGCACCTTGCCAGATGTGGCAACAGTACCTTGTACTAGGATTGATGGTAGATTAACAAAGATATAAAATGACCAATTCGCAATACAAAAAAACAATTTTTTTAGAAGCAGGCCTACCAAAAGATTAAACATGAGAAACCCAAGAAGCATTTGGAAAAATAACCAGCCTAACAGCCTTACTGGTGAGCATTTTTCAAAATAAGAAGCAATTCCATCAGGATTAACATCAAAATAATTCTTCTCTGGATGCAATAAGAACTTACCATTCTAACTGAGAACATGAGTCCTGTTCTGTTCAGTTCTTTTAATGCGTTCTGTCGAATTAAAAGAAACAAGCCAGTTTCAAGTTACATAAAAGATCATTTATGTAAAAAAGGAACAAAGTTGTACCAAAAATGGAACTTTAAGGAACATCAGCTTTAATGGAATACTCATCAGATGTAATTCCATCCAAAGTGACAAGAATTTCATAATCCTAGAGAAGGAACTGAGTGATACTAAATAAGACTGGATGTTACGAAAAGCGTAACCAGAAAGTTATGAAACAAATCAGAATGCGATATCTTATCAAATGCCTTGGAATTACCCAGAGTTACAGCACGCTGTCCACGAGAAGTTACGTGATTTTATTGAAAAGGCCACCAATGAGTTAGCTCCTCTAAATCCGTACTAACAATTAGCAACATTAAATTATCCAAGAATTCTGGTAGTGCAGTGTCAATAAGCCTTTCAAAGACCTTACTTATGACAAAAAGGTGTACAGTTTGATATTTACTAAGATCACGTGGCCCACGTGCATTCTTGAAGACCAGAACAGCATTAGAACCCTTCCAGAAAGGTTTGACAAACCTTGACAGGCAATGGTTGATAAGTTTGAACAACAAGAAAGATAGCTCACGAGAACACTGTTTCAAAATAACGATTTAATAAAATCTTCGCAGAAAGCTTTAGACGGATCAAGTGGGAAAATAACCTTTGCAACCAACCTTGGATCTATAATGACAAAGTTGGATGTCTGATCAGGTATAAAAGCAAATTTTTGCAAAGAAACATCACTGTCATTTTGCGAAGAATTGGAGAAAAACATCCTACCAAAGAAATCACCCTTTTTCTAGAGAACAAGGAAAACCGAACATAATAAAAAAGTAGTGGGATAATCGACGTTCGCGCTTTTTAAGGGTGTGCAAAGAATAGCGAGATTCAGCATTAAAAAATCACCCTTTTACAAGCATTGTTAGCTTGTCTGAAGGAAAGAGCAAATTCATCAGTTCCATTATGTTAAATCGTATTAGTACTATTAGAATGAGTCAACCACGACACGTGATGAGCATTGAAGACATCAAAGATAGCCAGTACTGTTACATCTTGTTTCTACACTTTGGAATGTGGAGTCGGTTTTGGTTCCAAAGATTCTTCTCATCCCCTGACCATTGAAGGTCTGTCGGCAACTAGGGATCAATCGTTTACTTAAAATTCTCATATAAAATTGAAAATGGAAATAGAAGATATCACCTGGACAATAATCAACAGGATGCAAAGTAACTGATCTTTACGGTGATGGAAGTGCTGTTAAACAATGCGAATTCAGGCTCTCATGAGGAGGTGATAATAAGAAACTATTATCGGTATTTTTTTCGAGACTGTCTTTAGCATAGTTATCTCACAACTTTCCTTACTGCAAAATTAGAGCATCAGCTATCCCCCCAACTGTTTTATCACGTTTCACAGAACTTGAATAGAGCAATTTATTTGTTTGTTTTTTGTAGTGTTAAGAAAAGTGCAGTATAATCACGACGCCGTATGCTATTTTTGACGCGGAGAATAACCAGCCGTTACTCTCTTCTATCATTGTCAAAATGAGAAAATTACTACATTTTCGCGAAGAAAATGCTTTCAAATAAAGTATTTTTCTCTTTTGCTGCAGTTGATTTATTTTCACTCATTATTCACATAAATTTACCATAAATATATTATTGAGTCAAGGTTCGTGATTTAGTGAAAAAACCAAAACCCCAAGCTGCATGCCTTTTAAGTCTGTGATAAAGATCACTCTGGATGCGATATATTTATAGAGTACATAGTGGTTGAAACCCCTAAAACAATAATGGTTTGGTACTAGGAAAGTTTTATATTGTTATGGTCATTAGGTTAGCCTTGATCTTTTTTTAAGGAAGACCATACGGAACCATTTATTCTTTACTATATGCAGACGTATTCAGAAGACAGCTTGACCACTCATTAAACTTACAGTATAAACTCCGAACACTTTTATTATCTTTAAGTTCTTTATGTAACGACAACATGTTTGAGTAATTATTGATAGCGATAACGCGCAGTATTACTAAATTTCATCCCATAACACAGTTATGAAGCAAATATCAAATATACTTAAAGCACCTTTTGTACATGTGGAGTTCGTTCGGTTGAATGGGATGTTTAAGTTGACATGAAATCCAAGTCAAACGACATGGGTTTATTCAGGAATTTTCACGCGTTAGCTCCCAAACTATACAAGACGTTGATATTGCCAAGTTTAGTTAATCGTTTATATCTATTTTGTAACAATTGGAAACTGTTTCATTGTAGTTTATCTAAAGTAAAAACATTATTGAATAAAATCAATAACCTCCAGAGTTCAATGAACCCATAATTATTGATACCCTTAATAAAATTTTCAAGCCTGATGACCTATGAATAGCTTGAGAAAGAGACCAATAGGCCGGAAGTAGTTAAGAGAAATGAGTTTCATACAAAAACCGAGGTAAGATCTCAGAAGAATACTTCAGGGACCTTGAAAGATGTTATGCACCCTGGATGGTAGTAACTAAAAAAGTTAAAGGCAGGATTACTACCCCTCAACATACCAGGGGAAAAAAACCTTTAAAAGTAAAGTCGTATATAAATTATCCTACCCACGATGCTTTTTATGTTATGTCGCCTAGACGATTTGACATTTACAGAGTCGTTTTAAGGAGCACATAGGGCCTTTTACACCTGTTACAAAGCATTTGAGACTATACAGTGAGGAGTTGCAATTACAAGACCTTGATATATTGTAGTTTATCTAAAGAAAAATATGCTTGAACAAAATCAATACCCTCCAGAGTTCTTAGAGCCCATAATTACTGATACCCTTAATGAAGTGTTGATTGTTCTCGAAACCATTTGGATAGAGGACTTGAAACCAGATCTCAATACAACGGATGAGTATAGAAGCCGAGCCTTTACAATTAAACTGTGGTTAACCTGTTACTCGTTGGCCTGTGGCCTCTTTACTCGACATCTAGATCTGGAAAATTTGGAGGATCTTTACATTTACTTATTCTTCTTCTGGTCAAGCCTTTAGTCAGGAGAAGGTTCTTTCTGACAGACATCCACTGCCCTGCTGCTGACAGCTTTACTTTTTAACCCATAGCTGGAAACCTAACAGGTGTTATCCCTTCAGGTCAGAGGGGTCCTAAAATTACGCATTGTCGGGTAAAGTTTTTTAATTCACAAAGGCGTCCTGGTCTACATACCCAAGTTCCCCCATCTATTTTGATTTATGTGTCGATAGCATAAACCAAAAAACTTTGGGAGACTTTGATAACTTTGTTTTCAGGTTTCCTATCTCTCTGTGCATGTACTGTTTCATTAATGTGTTGATTAACTCTAAAATAAAAAATCACCATAAAAAATTAATCTTGGTACTTTTTCTCAAGACGAAATCCCTGTTCTTTTCTTTCCAGAGATTTAGACTTAATACAAAAGATCCCATTGACGTCATCGCGTACATCGGAAAATGTTTATATCTGGTGTGGAATCAATGAAATTGATTAGATTTTTCTTATTTTTATCATTTTGAAACAACGTCCTAGATGTAAATCATCAAATCCCTTATTTTGTTGCGAGAAGTCTCAAGAAGTGAGCCATATACCAATATTTTGATTAAATCAATTTAAGAGTAATTGAATCTGAATGGAAATAGCTTCCAATTTGCGTCAATACGTTTCTAAATTTACTTGAAATAGAACAAACTTAATAGCTTTTCACAGATAGCTTTTGCAAATTATTCCACTTCTTTTCAATTGTATTATTGTGTTTTTAAAATATTTTAAAAGTAAAGTTGTATATTATAGATTTTAAAAGTCAACAAAACAATGCGATCTTTCGAGCCAACGTAGCATAGAAAATGTCATCTATAAATTATTTTCCAGTGTCTAGCTGATGTAAATCTTAATTTAAACTTTCCTAATCATCCCAAAGTTATTAATCTACAGCTGCTATAAATCCCATGAAGATTACGTCTAAAGCCAGAAACTTATTTCTAACTAATAATTGCAATTTTTTTCTTCACTCTTTTCGGTACAAAAAGTATTCAGAATACAAAATCAAATCAAGGTATGTTGTTCAACATGCTGGCAAATAATTATTCAGTTATAAATATGAAGGCTGCTTGCTGGGTTTGTGCTTGATTACTGTGTTTTAAATTAGAAACACTTCATGATAATAAAGACGTCTTTCTTGTCTGTCAACTATGTCATTTCTTTTAATGGCAATTCACATGACGACAATTCAGTGGAACTGTTGAAACTATTAGTGTGAGCATATCACCTGAAGCAAAAGTACTTACGTATCTATGAACTATTAATCTTTTACTTTTAAAAGAGGTAGCCAGGTCAAAGCATTTAATCTCTTTAAGCGAAAAACATTTGAAATGCTACCCTGTGGATAGTGATTCTAAAGTTAATCCTGGTTAGGTTGTTTCTTCTATTGAGAAATGCTCATCAATGAGGCTGATGCTTAATTTTCTTCAGATCTTTATTTACGTTCTCATATTCAACCTATTGGTAAGTCTTCTGAAAAGGTTGTTTTTGTGTATGGCGCTAGAGAGTGCCTTAAATCTGAGGTCATTTTGTATCCTTTTTTTTTTCTACCGTCCATCTTCACAAAAACTATTGTTGTCACGTATGGACAGGTGCTTCCTCGCTTCATCTTGATGTTCTTAATCGAGTTCGAGACGTCTTTGTATCCTGATAGGTACAAAGCTTGTGGATACTCTTTCAGCCTTACTGCAATAAGGAAATGTGGCTTGCTTTAGTCTCGTCCATAAATGTTATTATGGGGATTATTCATATGACCTTCTCTCTCTGGTACCAGCTCAGTTTATTTTTTCTCGTATGACTCGTTAATCATAACCTCTTCATCAATATGCAGTTGTTGCTTCTTGTTGTAATTAATATATCTAATATATCTAGCTTCTTTTCAAAGACGGTTAGATTGCTAAACTCTTAATCTTTTGAGTGTTTTACTTCTTCATAAAACCTCAATGTTTTTAAGTCTGAGGTCAACTATTATCTCTTGGCGTGACCTTTTTCGGACTTATTTACCTTTCTTCTACTTATCCTTCCTCTGCACTGTCCTATACATTTAGCACTTAGTGGATTTATAATTTGTGTGCCACTTAACCACAAAGATAAGTTATAAATTGGGTTTTACGATCCAGAGTTTTTTATCCTGTTAAGCATATTTTATGCTTTGTATTTAGAAGCAATCCAAGCAAAAAGGTAGATGCTGTGACTAACGAAATATCCGCCTTAAGAAAGACACTGCCAAAACCAAGAGACATACTCCCATTTCAAGAAAGGAATAATATATCTTACAAACTACATAAGGATTGTCCTGCCCCCTTCATTGGTAAATAAAAACACTTTCTGGCTGAAAGGTAAAGGAACAAAAGAGAGCTATTTAAAAAGGTGACACCAAGAGTCATGAAATACTCGAACAGTGCTGGACACAAGATCTCACCTTTAACTGGAAAAATAAAGATAGTATAGACAAGGAAACTAACACAACAACAAGAAAATAAAAGTAAAAATCCCTTCCCTATGGTACAGCCATTACTTTTACAGTATATTTTACACTCGTAAAAAGATAGCAATGATGCTATATCTATTGCTTCCACTGAATCCATATGGTCAAGAATTTTCAAGACTACCAGTTGTAATTTATAACTCGCATTTGTTGTGTTTCAACTTTGTAAAATGGTCTCCTGTATGCATTGAGCAGTTTTTCTTAGAAATAAAACGGCAGGATAACACCCATCTACCATATACATATATATATAACTCATCTTTGAGTGATTATAGATATCTCTTTATTTTAATTTATCCATTTATTTCTGTTTAAAACTTTTAAAACTAATATCCTGTTGTTTCCTGCTTTAAGATTGAATCTTGTTGTTTCTAACATCTTTACCAACTGTTTCACTTTGTAGACATTTGACTGTTTTAGTTTTAATTTATAACTTTTGACTGATAAAGTTGCAAGTGGTAACGAAATATCTCCAGAGCAAATCAATTAATATTTCGATCTGTCTCTTTGTTTTCACACACACACACACACACACTCTCTCTCTCTCTCTCTCTCTCTCTCTCTCTCTCTCTCTCTCTCTCTCTCTCTATATATATATATATATATATATATATATATATATATAGATATATATATAGATAGATAGATAGATAGATAGGTAGATAGATAGATAGATAGATATAGATAGATAGATAGATAGATGGATAGATAGATAGATAGATAGATAGATAGATAGATAGATAGATAGATATGCTTTACTTTATAACTTCAAATCTCGTGTCCTTCAACATTATTTTCACAATTTTTGTAGCCCTCTTTGTCTTTTATTATTAGATTTTCCTGCCTTGAAAGGGCAGCCGGACAATTCTGTTGGAAGTTGAGCCCTGCAGGGATGAATGATTATCCAACGATTGGGACCTGGGAAAAGGATTGCGTGGGAGATATTGGCAAAATAATCCATATAAGAACGCAATACTGATTGGTCTGAAGGTAAAGAATGGAGACCTGATAAGTCATAATAATAATAATGATAATAATAATAATAATAATAATAATAATAATAATAATAATAATAATAATAATAATAATAATGGTAAATGCCCTTTGGCATACATAACAACATGGCTCTTTTTGCCTGTGCGTTGTTGTTTTTGTCACCAAACAGGGCAATAACAAATATCCAGTCTGTATTCAATGCTGCAATACCAGACTTAGTGCTAGTACTAAGACATCTCTCCATGTATTGTCAGCTATCAGGCTAGGAGTGGGGAGTGCTGTAGTCATGAGTTGTTGTCATACAACAACAACCGCTTGAGCAATGTGCCTTTCCTCACTTGTTGTGAGGCGCCANATATCCAGTCTGTATTCAATGCTGCAATACCAGACTTAGTGCTAGTACTAAGACATCTCTCCATGTATTGTCAGCTATCAGGCTAGGAGTGGGGAGTGCTGTAGTCATGAGTTGTTGTCATACAACAACAACCGCTTGAGCAATGTGCCTTTCCTCACTTGTTGTGAGGCGCAAGGTTGAAGTGATGTTTCCATTTTTATTTGGTTATTTTATCTCACTCTTGTGGCTACAGTACATGTGCCTGCATTCAACTTTCCTGGCTTGTTGTTGGGCGCTGAATGTGGGTTTTTCACCCATCCATCACTAGATGGTGTGTAACCACTCGATAATAATGGTAATAATTATAATAATAATAATAATAATAAAAATAATAATAATGGTATTTTTTTGGACACGAAATACCAGGAGTCAACTGGCGCGGTTAATCCAGCCCCGTAGCAGTAAAGTTAAAAGGCACTCTATGTCAAACGAGGAAAGCGTCCCTCAGGGGGAGACCAGCCTGAAGTCAAAATATGTATTACTTGGTCTAATTTTTCACACGAAAATAGTTTTCGTGGTCAACAGGACGGGATTGACCCCATCCCTGACCCTGTAGGTTCACCACGAAAACAAAATCCCACGGAAAAACGAATGAGATGGACAAGGGAAGGATAAAAGGAAATGATTTACTGTTTTTACTCTGCGTTAGAAAAACCACAACCAAATAATACTGAGAAAATTTTTCTAAAGCGAAAGTGATAAAATAGATAATAAGGATGCTAACAAACTAGCAAATGTTTGAAGATACATTATGAGGGCGGGAAAAAAAGTGATACTGAGATAAGTGAAATCAAGTGGAAAATGACACCAGGATAACTGTTGACGATGAAGTTGGTGTAGGTTCACTAGATAATGACAACAAAGGAGGAGAGCCAGGTGATGGATGGAGGTTGTGGATGGGAACACTGTGGATGTCGAAGAGAACGCTGAAGATTTAGTGGCAAATGAGGATGTGATTGGGATGGAACTGTGGTTAACGAAGAAGATTTTCCAGATATGAATGCTATTACTGAAGAACTGTCTAAATTAAAGCATACTCCTATGCCTGAAAGCCAGCCGTTATTAAACTGAGACATAAATACACACAAATATAAGACCAATTTTAAAACAGCGAATAGAGCTGGCAATCGACTATGTAATGAAATAGATCTTAACCTTACTGAACTTAATCAACTAATATATGCAACAGGGAAAGTAGTTCAAGAAAATTGCGGCCTTAAGACAAAAAAATAGGAATAATACCAGTAGAAAATTAGTAAGCCAAAATAACAAATGAAGATAGAAAAGGAAATAGAAAGCTGTTTCATTATCGATATGAGTGTACCATCTGGTAGGAATATCTCAACGAAGTCATTTGAGAAGCTTGGCAAGTATAAAGATCCAGAAATTGAAGTTCAGAAAATGTTTCACTTGAAAACAAAAATCTTTCCTGTAGTAGTCATAGCATTAGGTCTTATAAAAAAAGGGCACTTAAGATTTTCTGGACCAAATTCCAGGTAGATCATCTCTTCAAGTAATTCAAAAGATCTTTTGAATAGCACAGCTCATATTTTAAGGCGAGCCTTGAGTGTTTAAATAAAAAAGTTTTTTTAAGTATTTCATAGCTTTTGATATTTGTGTTGTGAATTATTTTAATATTAATTTCTCCGAAAAGGATAATAATAATAATAATAATAATAATAATAATAATAATAATTCGTCCTGGGTATGACGATAAACTGCACCCGGTTGTGGAGTTTCGACGTGGGCGAATGAGGTTATCCTTTGCCACAACTACCTCCAGGTCACCCTTGAGCAAGGTGTAGTACCTGTTAGCTCTCCCCGAGACCAAGAAATGTCGGGTTGGCATCCGACGGGGGCTAGTCTGCCTTATGGGTAGAGAGGACTCTTTAGCTTTGGTTGGCAACCCCTCTAAAGATGGTGTCTTGAAAAAAATACCGGTGGTAGTGTAACCTTAACTTCACTAAACCTCAAATGAGTGTAAAAATGTCAGATAAAATTAATGAAAATAACGGCGTGAATGAGACTGGAACAACTTGTGAAGGTCTCTCGCCCGGCAGGTGTCCCCTGGCTCAGCAGCGGGGGCC